>OY720030.1:9109395-9398998 GCA_963082485.1 Eudonia mercurella | reverse complement strand
CCCCAAACTGGATAATCCTGTCTGTTATATCTCTCGCCTCCTTTTTATTTGCTAGGAAAACTCATTGCTAGTACCACTACGTCCAGGGATCTTGGCACAACTGGGACCAACGGTGCCTTCCGAAGCACGTAATGTATGCGATCCGTAATACACACTACGCTAGCTCGAATTTATTAGGGCCGTCGATCACGCCCGCCCCTTTAATTAATTCCGATGCAATTGATTAATTAATCATTTTGGCAGCGTGTGTATGTGACGTCGAACGAAAAGGAAGAGAAATTGAATGAGCGAATAGCGTTTTCATTAACTTTTTTAGAATGAGGATCGTAATTTACTAACTAGGTTTAATATTAAACTTTATTCACTAATGGCCCACATGGTTCAATTACGGGAGATGGGAATGTTGTAGGTGTGGGGAAAAGCCCGGCAGTAAGCTAAAGTATAATATAAAATATTAAAAATTTTAGAGTACTTAAGAAAGTAAAAAAGAAAAACGCTAGAAACTCAAGATTATTTGGTAACGATAGTGTATATTTCTGATTGAATAAATACATGCATCTGTATTTTCATGTTCCACCAAGAACCAACAAATTGTTTATTGTGTTCTAAAGTAAAGGTTAGAATAATATGACCAAATAGTTCTGAATAGATCCGTGTACATTATTTCATGACAATGTCAACACTTTACAAAGTATAAAACAACAAAGTACATTTTCAACCAAATTGGCACATGTGCCAGTTACCTACAACTACATAACTTGCAAAGTACGATTTGGACTTTTTATTGCGTGGTCACTTCACGTTGTCAACGCAATCGTTACGCTACTCTATGATGATTAAGTGTAGTGGGTCTTGATTCCGTGAGTCAGTTGTGACTTGTGATTGTGACCCAGATGTGGCAGGCTGTATCGAGTGAGCGGGAGGCGGCCGTGCTCCAAATACTGCGGACTAGGTTAGGGAGCGGGGTTAACGACCTCAGCCGCTGAACTGCCCGAAAATTTTAGGTCACCTCACACAATTTAATTCAGAATATGATCAAGATAGAACTGTAAGAAGAGAAGACGAAATTGAATTCAAAAACCAATTGTTAAACTAAAAAGTATAAATTTTATAATTTATTTTTTAATAGATAGATTTTTATTTGTACATTTTCAGTTCGAAATATTTAAAAATATTGATTTCAATGTAGAGAAGAATATTTGGAGAGCGAGAATACTACTGCAGTAAGCGCCATCTAGCGGCGAGTAGAAAATGCTAGTAACTCTCATAGATGTCGCTAGTATACATCTAGGAAGCTCGTTCGTTGAGGAAAATACGACTATGAAAAGTCGTTTAATTTATATATTTTTTACTTTTATTTAAAGAGCGTTTGAATTTTAGTGACTGATATTTTTAGTTATCTTTACAATAACAAAATGTTGCGGTAATATTTATAATTATTTTAGGTAGCATAAAAGTTGAAATTGTTATATCTTAAAAAATATTAATATAACAGAAAGTGATGAAACTTGATCACACGTTGACTTGAATTTGACTTTACTTAGTAGTTAATGTAATATCAATAATATCATTGAAGTAAAAAACTGTGCCATCGCGACACCGTATGCCTCTTCCGAAATAAAAGAGAAGGCTTATAAATGACTATTTAAGAAAAATGGAGGTCACGGGAACCAACTGAAATACGAATATCTTACCTTTGACATTAGTTGTTTGAACGGACGCTCGCGTTTTGAATTATTCAGAGTAACGTCAGTCAGCGCTGACGTCATTTACGCTTAACATAATATCGTCAGTAGCATTAACTAAACACTTAACAAAGGGTGCCTAGTTCGATTTTCATTTGTCATTTGATCACGTTAACGAAACCGAGAATTTGTATGGCATTGAAGAAGCGCCCCCTGGTGACAAACGAGGAGAGTTATAATTTCCTTGTATTTAATCTCGTTTTAGCACCCTCCTCGAGTAATTTGATTTGTACATTATTTTATCAAAACATTTAGGATGCTTTATAGTCTTAATCGCCTATGTACCTAGTCTAGTGTTTAGACCACCGATATCTGACATAGAAATGCCAGGCTCGATTTCCTTCTCTACCTGAAATAGGAATTGGTTTCATATAATAAATTTGTAATAAAGATAGATACCATCAAATTGTATATCCGTCGGTCTCATTTAATGAATGGCGAAAACTTTGGGAATTATCATTTAAAGATTTACATTTGACACAAATCTAGTAATATGATCAGTATTTTCTTGTACAAAATTATGATGATAATACATTTTTTTTAAATTAAATTATGTCTTGGTTTTAGTTACAACTAAAATTTGTACTGAATATCGTTAGGTATTATTGTCTTTATGAATCAATAAAGTAGGTAATATGATATAATAGGCGATCTAGTGTTTTGAAATAAACTTTTATGTACGATGTTATGAGGATACATTATGATGACCTCTTTCATGACGATAACATGTCTCATTTATTATTTGTTGACTTAATTATAGGTCCATTAACCCACCAACCCGTCAATTACTACCACTCTGCTTCAAGTGTCAACAAAAATATTCTCATAGACTAGAGTTCATATTGTATTTTTTGTCATTTATTGGTATTTTGGTGTACGTTGTATCTCCAGTTTTATATATCTCGCAAGGAAACACAGTACAATAGAAATAGTTTGCATGAGTTAGTATTTCAATGAAATTGTTGCAATCATAAACTTATTTACGATAGACAACTATCATTATATACCTTTATACGACTTCTAACGATATCTATCTAACGAATGACGTTGGTACCTAATAAATTATGAAGTCCTCATTACATCCACTCAAAGCACTAAACGGGTGCATTTATTTTGAACCTAAATGTCAAACGGTCAGTTCCTCGTTTAAATATGGAACATGGGATGGAATATGCCCTGCCACAGAATAAATAATGGTGCCCCATTGGCATTGAATAGAGGTACCCGGCGTGGTGGTAGATTTACACTGTGGGATCTAGTTGGGAACTAAAAATAGAGAGCGGGCAGTGGGTGGCGGGAGGTGCTGGGGTGGCGATGGCGACCGTGAACTCGCGCGACCCCAGCCCACTCTACCACCTCCTTCTAGCATTTTCCAACCCCTTCGCCTACGTAAGTAGGTGTACGAAATAAATAAAACCTACGGCGTTTTTGTAACAGATAATCCATGACTGTCAAGTCGCGTCTTGTTTATGTGATTAATAATAAAAAATCAATATCATAATAAAATTTCTAACCCCTTTATCTAAGTATGATGACAAAATAAAACCTATGGCGTTTTTAACAGAATATTAATATGATTCGGACTTCTTGGCGGGAAAGTGAAGAGTCATGTCTGCGGTTTTGTTTTATTTTCTAAAATTTGTGTTATGTCGAATATGAATGTGAAATAATGTTGGATTATTAACCGGTAAGTGTTCGTGAGTGTGCATGAGTGTTGGCAAATGAAACAAAACAGTGCAACGTCACTTTTCAAATTCTCTCAAGAAGTCTGCCCGAGGATTTAGTAAAGCCCCACATCTTTACTGAGATACTCGAGGGGTTGGGGGGTATATCATTTCTCACTTCTCATTTCTATTATCATTCATCATCACCACACAGGAAAGAAATATTATTTATTTATGTATTACTTGTAAGAAAAATTACTTTGACACTGGCTAAATGTGCTAATCGCACGAAGCCATCACGTAAATGAAAAAAACTATGATTCTCACGTCACGTCAATTTAATCAGATTTGTTAAACATTCATTAACTTCGTCTCAATAATAGAACTTCACTTGGTATTTCTTAACCGTAACGTTTATTATTACGAGTAAGTATATTATCACACTAAAGACAGTATACCTATTTAGGTATTATGTAACGTAGTGAAAATAGCACAGAATTTGTTTCGGGTTGCATTAGAAAATACAAAAAAAAACAAATGACAAAGGAACTTTATTTGCTATTGTTTCTACATAAGGAAATATTAATTTGGACCATAATGACAGTGCTTAACTTTATCCCAGTGGGTGTAAGGGGGTTAGCCATTGACGTCACGGGGCGCATGCGCGTCGCGCGCCCACGCGTCTTGGGCAGCCGGCTTTGGTTGGCGCCAAACCACCTTCAGGCGCGCGACAGACATAACCTCACATTGGCAAAAGTACTAATATTAATTGAATTACTACATAAAATAAGGACGCGCGACGCATTCCATAATGGAAGCGAACAGCGACGGCATCTCACGACACGAAATTGCAGGTTAGTCATACAATTCTTAGCAGCCATATTGTTGTCAACATAGAAGAACGAGGTCAATGAACTCCGTCCTTAAAAAAAAGTTCGCCTGCTTTAGTAATCAATCGCGAAATAAATCTTAGTGTACCTGTACTGTGCCAGAGACACATTTATCCATTGATATTGATAAAATAATTCCTACGTATCTTAAGATTTTGTGTAAACAATTCAAGATGTGTCAAACAAATAACATAATTTATAAAATCAAATAAAAATTTAAGTTTTTTGTAATTATAAGTACCATAGTACACCGGTTATTATTCTTCTTTCTAGGAGGTTTTAATTTGAGGTCGTTTTATTCTTATTACATGGTTTGCAGGAACATATGTTACCTATCTTTCTGACAGATATAGAAAGAATATTTTTATTTACTTTGACGCATGAGCTTGAACGGTACCATAACAACTAAGTACTTCACGTTTATGTTACGAGAGTTAATAAAGCTCTCGTAGAATAACCCACACACTTAGTTCAAATATTGCTTTTTATTAATTTTCTTAATACTCCCGCTGAAAACATTTTAAATGGTTAGTTGACTGGTCTGTTTAAAATGATATCTTTTAATAGAAATTATATGGGAATGGCAAGCTATGACGTCACTATTTTGTTCCGTCAACAGAGTGTTTATTAAAAACTTTTTACGTTACTTTTTATGTCACTTACACGTTTAATTTTTTGGAATTAATTGTGGTTGTTGTCAATTTTCTTAATATAAAGAATAAGTCTTCGATTTTTGTTTTAAGATGATTTGAAAGCTCCACACACGAACATGTCCCTATGGTCTAGTGGTTAGAGTCAGGCACTGTCGCTATAACTTCAATACTTACTAGTAGCATTGTAAAGGCCTTAAAGGCCGGCAACGCGTCTGCGATTCCTCTGGTTTTGCGGGTGTCCATGGGCGGCGGTGATTACTCTCCATCAGGTCCCGCCTGCTCCTTTGCCTCCTTCTTTTATAAAAAAAAATTGTTATAGTCCGACAGTTATAGTTACAAAATCTTCAGAGGTTAAAGATTCCATTGTGTCCATGAATTCGGCCTTATCGTCAGGTTAAGGATTCCATGATTATCATGAGTCCACCCTATCATCGTATAAAAAAACGATCCTTCTTATTTTCGGAATTGCAAAAACAAAAGTCGTTAAATGTTCAGTAACTCTGAAAAGAGTCTAGACATTTTTTCCAAAGTACAAATATAACATATCGGTGGCCAAGTGGCAAGGCGCTCGGCCTGATACCAGAAGGTCTCGTGTTCAATTCCCAGGTAGGACAAAGTGTGTTTCGGTTTTATCGCTGCATAGTTTGTCATCACCAACCCGCACTTGGCAAGCATGGTGAGTAAGCCATACCCATCAATTGTAGTGATGACTTGATTTCAATGATGGAGGCCTTTGCCCAGCAGTGGGACGGTGTTATAGGCTATACTTTTACTAATTTACAATACTGGCCTTCATACTTCGCCCGACTCAGGTGCGCATGAGTCACGGCTCACGCGCAGGACCGGAACCGCGTCGTGCACGCACCCCGGTCACCAGTCACCATCACCACGCTCTATCGCATACCACCCCGGCATGAATCGGCATCAACGCTCGCGAACCTTTTTTTTTTAAAAAAATTTCAATATAACTTTTTTAAACATCATAGTCAATTTCATTACAATAATAATTATTAACGAAATTACTACCTTAATTACTACTAAAGGCTTTTTCAATTCATTAGTATGATACCTGAACTTGACAATGATTTGTTATTATCCACATTTGTATTTACTGCTTACTTTTATATAAATAAGTAGTTATTATTTTTAAGAACCTAGTAACTCTCATTCAACTTTTTTAGCAAGACACAACTATTTTAGTATATTTAATTGTTAAGTACAATATAAATTAGATATACAAACTTTTCGATCTTACAATTTACTTAATTAAAATTACCTATATGTGAGAGCACATCTCTCACATTGGTTAACTCATATTGTCTAGTTATAGTTGATATTTGACTGTAAATCTTACAACAAGCAAATAAATAAATAATTTAGACAAACCTAATTTAAGCTTAGACATAAATCGGCATTTATAAAAGTAACATAACTTATCTTACTACATGAAAAAAAAAAAATGAAAAAAACATAACTGAATTAAAGACAAAATAAAACATATAGCTTAAGCTATACTTCGTACTATAAACAGAAATTATACCTTTTATACATGCCAATAAAAAATGTCAACGTAAACAGCCATTGTGTAAACAAACGTCACCGGTCTAATTGCGGCACAGATTCCGTAATCCAAACAAAAGTACTTAGATATTTGTTATTGTTACCTACTTATTTTCGGACTTTCTTTCGAGCGCATTTCACAATTACGAATTGATAACTTTACGGGTTTCGTTCACACAATGAGTTAAAAATATACCATAGAATTAATTAGTTCAAAATGTCCCCTCCACTGCGTTTAGACTCCGTACGAAAATAATGTTAAAGTACATATTATCCTATCAGTTAAAAACAGACTAAAGTATTATACTAATATTTCATTTAGCATTCATACTCATACTTTGTTGAAGTACGATTATGACGACTTAAACCCAATTTTGTCACCGTCGCCGGCCGTGCCCGCAGTTGGTCCCGGTACCGCTGTCGTTATGCGTGCACGTCGCGGTGCATGATATCCGTTCCACTTTTACAAATATCCTCTGCTCTATGTGTTGTATAATTTGCTGCAATAATCATGTGCCGGCGCGTAGATGCAACGCACGTTTGCATGCCTACGGCTAGGCGGCTGACGCTTGTCAATCATTGAACGATCGATTGCGCACACATTTGCAGTAGCTTAGACTTTGATTACGAGTACAAGGTAAGTTCCGATTGAAATTATAACGGAACCAAAACCTACTTAAAACTTAAGTGTGCTCATAATTTGCACTTGTATAACTTTCTCCAGCCCAGACTCCGCCACTATAGTTTCCGCACCAAACAAGCAAGCAAGTGTTGCGTACAGCGTTTTCAATTTTCCCCGTAGTTCGCTGAAAGCTCTTTTGACGTTAACTTTTGTGTAAAGCCTAACGTACCTACTCGTAGTTGTGGATAGAAAAAAATAGGTATGTGCGGGAGTGTGCGTCGAGTGCGCGGCACCGAGTGTGTGCTCAGAGTGCATCGCTCCCGGGCGAGTCGTCGCACTGCATATAGGCCAGTGCACGCGAATGCCCGACCCCCCCTCCTCCCTTCGCCCCGCTGCACCTCGCAATTTTCCATTTCCATCGAGCCCCGCTCGCTAATTCCAGTGGTCGCGATGTCGTAACGCGGGAAATTTCTAAGACCTTTCTCCGACTCGTTACGATCTTCCGCTAAAGGGCGACGTTTTGTTGCGAAAGTTTGAAAGTGGAAGTTTAGCATACCTACTTTGTTGCATGACTTTTTTATTTGTAAGTGGATGGAATTACTCTCTCACTGACGGGAGGTCGTTGGGTTCGGCGATAGAGCTGTATACGTAACTTTGGCAAAATACTTCACTACAGTTTCAAAAACGCTGTTGTAAAATTAAAAGTTAACATTATAAAACTACATATTACACTGAATTTATAATACATTTAGCTACATATATTAAAACTTTATTAAGTAAGCCGGTAATACTAAGATTAGAGTATGACGCTTCTACAGTTCACTGTATTAGTAATTAATATTAAAATAAATCATCGGTTGGTACCGAGTGACAGATGCCAAAAGCGCTCTTACTCATCATTAAAATTAGCGATATAACGCGGAAGATCTATCTATCGTATTGCGAAGAATGCCCTGAGTTCAAAGCGCTCATAGGCACATGCGGTAACGAACGTAAGACGGTGAGCGTTTGGACTTTATTGTGTTTACAGTAAGGGTTAGTTCGGCGTGGTGTAAGCGGTAGAGTTAGGCCGTTGCGCTCCCGGGCCGTCGGATGTAGTTACAAGTTCCCGCGGTCGTTGCCCGCCTGCGTGCGACTTCCCTATATCGGCTGCCGCGAACTGAAGCTTATTTACGCCACACTATGTCGCCACGTAAGTTCACGTGCGCTAAGGCCTCGAAACGCATGCTTCACAAGTTAAGTTATAGAGTTGTTCTTATTAATTATGAAACCAGAAAATAAAGTTGCCACTTAGTGAGTATTGATTAAATGTTATAGGAATAGGAACGAGTATGAAACTCAAGTATTAATTATCAACATTTTAGTGACATTATTGAACCTACGTAACTTATTACTGATATTGTAACTTACTTTATTGCCCCTTTGACCTAAACTGTAATGAGGGGTTCTTTTTTATCTGCTACCATTATTTTCTTGTAATATGAGCAGATGTGCTTAGTGAGTAATCTGAAATAGTAAGTCCTCCAGTGAAGACAACTACTCATTGATCGATATGTCCATTCTTTTGATTCGTTTTCTTTACATTTTTATTGTGAACGCTTTAATGGAGGTAAGTGAAAATAGTTAAATGTTATTAAATATAAATTGTAGAGTCGAATGCGTGGACGCGGAAACGGCCCGGTGCCGTTAACTAACTGTACGCGTCTAGTCTAGAACAATCCTGCGCCGGCGCCGATAGGATCGGCACACGTCCTGAATTGATGAGCTTTCGGTCAGCTTTAAGCCGAATCGTATTATCAATAATGTAGCGAGGACGCATTTTCTACTAAGCAATAAAAAAGCAAAATAATGTATTAGCTACCACCGTTTCATATTTAATTAATTTGTATTTTTTATTATCGTGTAAGTGACAATTTACTCTATGAGAATTATTAAAGTTCTTTAAATCGACAGTAATCTCAAGATATGGTATCTTCTTCAAAAATTTTCAAATTTGTCCGATTATATTTCTATAATACCTTTCAGTTAAGAAGTGTAGGTATTGAGAATTGGCACACAATATTTGGCAAAGTTTCAAAGTTTTAACAAAATGACACTTTGGTTAACCGAAAAACACGAATCGTTTTAAAGAAAAGTTGTAAGTAAGTTTCTTCATAGCTGAATGGGGGTTGAGGGTGTGAGGGACGGGGTAGACGACCGCAAAGACGTCGCAATGACAACTCACTCCACTAAGTATACTTAGTATAATTTATTTTATTGTATAGTATATAAGTATATTGCACGCCACTCTGTAGAGTATGACCTAGTGTAAGACAAACTGCTTAGAACTTTTGCTCGTTAGAAAAAGATAACCAGGTTTTGTTAACGCTTTAGATGATTTACTATAGATGCCATCACAAATTGAATCTTATGTGTTTGCAATAACATTGAAACTTAACATCAGGTGTGTTTACCGTAACGAAATAATAAAAAAAATTAAGAAAAAAAACAATGAAATCGAGTCAAATAATTAATGCATAAAAAATTGTTTATCAAACCATAATTAAATTTAAATACCTACTAATCAGCAATTGTCTGCCAATGATTTGTATTGGTACAAATGACCTTTAATGCTTCACTTAGAAGCAAAGCTCTTAATCCGATACCTTTTATCACCAGAATATCTTTTGTTATCAGATTGCATCCATTGTCACATTTCAAGTATTGAAATAAGGCTGACTATTGCTTAATACATATGCCGGCAGTCGATCACCCCGCCAGTGCTGACGTAAATAGCGTCCTTGAAGCGAATCTACAAACACAATTGTACAAATATCTGCTATGACAGGGTCACTCACCCTTACTCAGGTTCTTTAGTACAATCGTTATAGAAATAAAATTATAAACGAGTATCTTGTATCATAATTGTGTCTATACAAAGATGTTTGGGGAAACATAACATCATAATACACAAGCAGCGATAATAACCCGTTAAAATGTTATAATGTGTCACCAATCTTATGTTAGTCATATCATAACAGAGTACATAATAGTTATGTAACAACAACGACTTATTAGAAACACATAAGCATGTTACCATTAGATTTTTTGCTCGATTACGAATACGAATAAGTTTTTTAGTCATACCAGTTTATATAATAACGGATCTCCTAGAACATTATGTTACTTATACTTTACATTCAATGTAGAGATGGTAAAATAGAGTTTATTTTATAGATTTATAAATCACACTGAAATTGCTTTGTTGTTTTGATACATAATATTATGTACAAAATATCAATAAAAGAATCTTTAAAAAAAGGAGTTGGTGCTTTGCAGGTTGCAAACATGCTTTGCATGTTGCAAACAACATAATTAGTTTTATTTGCATATTTAAAACAAACTACAAAAATTACTGAATGTATGACTAATTTTCACTTGAGCGCCGTCGTCGTCGAGAATAAGAAAGTTCAGTACAGTCAGTCATAACTAAATACGGTTCAGTTAATTACACGAGAAGTTTGCCTCCAAATGTTTGCTGTTGTGACAGCAGTGGCGGCAATCGCCATCGCAACACGATCGGCTCTGACTCACGCGGTCCACCGAGTGCGTTGACATGCGCCTGCGCCATGGAAGAGGACCACGTGGCCACACTCGGGGACCGCTCACACCGCCAGCGCTGAACACAGCACCGAAACACTTCTGGAAAATACAAAGAGTCATCGAACTTTTTCGTTCCAAATTTAAAGTCAGCCAGATTATTTAATGGTGTTTTTGTTTTTATTGTTTGAGTAAACAAACAAGGTACGTACCTGGTTTTGCGCGTTAAAGAGTTTTTATTTACATACAAACTATTTTTTGTACTAAACATCGTTTTGTGTTTAAACAACAATGTTAATCTTCATTCTTGAAGTAAAGGTCTGCCTTACGTGTAACAAGTAGTTCGTAGTCAGTATTTATAGATATTGCTTTTTTTTACAAGAATTCATGATTTGGTGTATTCATTAGGTAGAGAGTAGTTTAGGTAAGTAAAACAAATATTTAATGATCAAAATTTAGGTGACCTTTCCCCAAAAACTGAAGCCACCTAGTAACGAAACTTCTTTGTTTGTAAGTAAAGTAACATGCTTATCAGTGACATACATAGCTCCCTCGATAGCGGCGTGCGATAAGCCGAACAAAACATCGCCGGTACATTGACCCAGAATTATATAAAAATGTCCTCGATTCTGATAACGCAGTGGCAATGAAATTTCATGATGAACGAGCCATTAGGTATTAATAGGATGTTCAACTTCAAACATTTCATCATGAGATTCAATATTATGTTTGTGACAAATATGTTGACTACCCTGCTAACACGTTCAAAATGAGAACAAACTTTTCCATATCTTTTATCTATTAATTCTTCATTCTTTTCGTGTCAGCGACATCATTTAATTTTTCCCGACCACAATGCTGCTTGCTATATCTATTAATTCGATTAATTACTTATATTAATTAATTAATTACCTAATAGTTTTAGAACAAATAGACAATTGTAGTTTAAAATAAAGACGGTGTATCTATATCCTGTCTCAATTCATTATTAGTTTCAGTCATAATTCTTAAAAAGTATTTTACTGAGTAATTTGTCAATATAAGATATGTGTGCGACACAGTCTTTGGTTGCTATAAAACATTTTAAGGGATCTTTCACGGTTGTTTTGACTAGTAGCCAAATAATGGTATCATGTTGATCAGGTGCACCGACGCACCAGCGTCGTCGGACGCGCAACAGCCATGTCAACTTTCTCGCGTTGCGTAACTCGCAGAGATGTACTGGAACGTTCGGAGTCATCGACCACGCTTACGAAACGCCCGGTACGCTGCACTACATCCGGAACTTCTCGAGAAATTTCAATGTAATCTAATTTAACACTGTTAACGCTTTTACGTGTCTATTTTGGGCTAAGCGTGTTGATACGTGGCGTACTGAAAATTTTTAGACGGTAAACGTTGTTTAATTCATAGATGATACTCTAAGGGATGCTTTGACGTTTTAACTATGAAATAAGTTGATTAGAGAAATGAATGAAAAACCATTTCTTAGGCACGCACATGTAGAACATTAGTTCAGCTGTAATGCCATATCGCTATCATCATTAACCTGCCCTGTTCTCAATCTTATTCGGGAACGGCACTATTTCTTCCTATTCCGTTCTTCTCAATCAACTATAACTTAAACATTTTCTCTTTTCTTTGCCATATCATCTTTCACACAGTCTAACCATCATTTCTACGCTCTCCAATATTATTTGGGGTTTTCCACTCTTCTCGATTAGCCATAATCTTTAATTCAATATTTTTTTTGATCTTAATAAATATAATCTTATACTAAGCTCTGCAGATTTAAGCACATAAAAAGTTTAATGAAAAACAATCCTATATATAAACAGCCGTGTGAGTCTAGCATATGGCGGCAGGCGGGTAGAGCGGGCGCTGACATGCAAGCGGGTCGTCGCTCGCGCGCGCGGTCAACGCCGCCGAGTCCCAGCCGCCGGCCCACCTGTGGGACCGCGCCCTTATCCGCCACGATTCCCATCGAACTTGTTTTATAACTTCATTCATTAACATTTACGAGCGCTGTCCGAGTTTGCGTAAATATAAACAACCGGCATTCACGGATGTATTAAGTGGGAATATTGTTTTTAATACATACTAAGGCATTCTAAAGCGTCCCAATAGTTGTTTCTGACCTTTCCAGGTAAACAATATTGTACATTAAGAGATCGGGTTATTATAACCCATCACACTGGCCCGAGTTAGCAACCTATGACCTGCAAAACTATATAATGAACCTTTAAAAATAAAAACGTATTTTTACCTATCTGTATAATAATCATCATAATTATATTGACATCTTCATAGTGAAGATTGGAGATCAGTACACAAAATGTATACAATGGTATACTCAAAATCTAGGATCTTATCCTTTTATACAAAGCAATAGATAATTTACCAGGCGCACAAGAGAACAACAAAGAACGTTGTCCATAACAAAATGTTTATTGTTTACACGAAGTAAATAGTTTCCACCTCAATTCCATTCTATTATCAAATATGTTAAGTTATTACTACAAAGGGGTCAATATCAAAACAATATTGGTCTAGCTTTTGTGTATGAATTATTTATTGAATCTCTGTTGACTTTCTTCGTTATCTCCTTTCTGGGTCACTAGACGTGTATATGCGTCCGATTGTTGGTCCTTCCGTAACTGTTGCTGCATTAAGCGCTTCCATTATGAGTCATTTATCTTGAAACGACCACAAGCCCCGAGACTAATTGGATTCAGTAATCTTTAATCTACAAACAGCTATGAACTCATTAGTCTGATCGTCGGATGCATTTCGTATTGTATTATGATTGTTATGTTACATAATATTTAATTTAGTAATATGTTAAGCAGCGTTCACTTAAACTTAAACATATTTTTCACGTAATAAAATTGTCAACTAACGATGCTTTTTTTTGTAGGTCTTCCAACAGCTTTCTACTTTTAATTCTCCTAGTAGATTTCTTACAAGTGAAGCTAGCTAAATGTAACAACTACATAAAAGTAAGCAAGAAGTACACACGCAAACACTATTCATTATCGCATAATGTCGTTACAATAATTACGTAAATAGGTATTTTTTTATTCTATGGTGTATCGGATACTTGTTTACAACACAACAGTGGGGTCGACGGCGCGTTCATGACACGCCAGCAATTATAAGTACTGAGGCGTCACTGAACCCATGTTATTGCGAAACAACGGAAACCAGTCCAGTGCGTACCCCCCTCACACGCCCCTCGCTCGCCCCTCGCCCGCACACACTTGTTGCGAATTTTTAAAATCCTAGATTATAGTTGACATGCGAGTTGCTCCCACAAGACGTGATTCGCATATCTAGCCGATCGGTTACATCACTATTTTCTGCACCCGCACTTCGCGATTATAAACGAGCAACAAACCCGTTTTTGCGACGCCCTCTATAATTATACCTAGTGCATGCTGGTGCTAGTCTTAGCTTTGTTACGAGATCTTGTATCATCAGGTTTTTATTCAAGATCATTTTATATTCGTTTATTAATAAGCTATTTTCTGTCTCTATCATTTCTACTGAATACACTTTGGAATGTCAATGTTCTTTTTGATTGTATTAAAATGAAAATTCTTTATTCAATTTAGGCACATAAATTGCGCTAATGTCGATTAAATAGATGCCTTTGCATAATCATAAATTTTACATTATAAATAAATATTTATTTGATAAATAACACATCATAGATTTAAAATGATTCTATCCTCCGGTTCAGAAGGTTGTTTATATTAAAAAGACCAACCACTAATTATTATTAACAAAAGTGTACTCAAAAAGCAATGTATCACAGCATGCCGGACAGTGTCACTGAGGAATGTCTTTAAACTTGGTGAACCGTCAAGTTTCCTTATTGATAAAGTATGCAGTATGTACACCTCCTAGCAGCGACCTATAAAGCTACGTGCTCGATAGTAGTACATTCAGGGACAACGGCCGAGCCGCCTCATTCGCAAGAACCACAGGTAGGCTAAGGGGTTAAAGAACTCCGGTGCACTATATCAAATACCATTGAACTCTTGCCGTCTCTCTCTCTCGCCGCACCCCGACGCATCGTTGCACCGTGCGAATCCTGTCTGATTACGCGCCGCGCATGCGTATTGTATTATCACTCACTATTGCCTACTAACAACGTGCTACTATTGTGTCCATGTAACAAAAAGCTTAGGGATAATAGGAGATATATGAAACATACATACACAATCAAAAATTCACTAAAATAGATTGATTAAGCAATTATTCGAATAAATTATAATGATCTGTATTTGGGTATTAGAATGGACCGTGTAAAATTACTGGCACTATTTACATGTGGTACTTTTGTTGATTTAGCCTAATGATAATTCATTACTATAACAAGAAAAGGTAATTATATATCAAGTCTCCTATGACGTATTATTATTCCCCAAAACATGTTCTATTCATAAATTCGGATCAAAACCTTTACGTTTTCAAATTTTGACCTATTTATACAATGAGAACAATATTGTTTTCAAACTTCAGTCACTTACATAAACTGTCAGCATATTTATAAGTAAACATTTAAAAAAGAAAACGAGCAAGAGTTAAAATATATATAACGTGTTAGAGTAAAATCTAACATCCATCCCATGTCTGATGTAAACGATACGAAAATACTTTCTTCAAAAATAAATAGATAGAGCGTAATGCACCATCCGGCTATATTAGAAACCCAATCGGTGGGTTGCGTAAGCGTGAGCTGAGGTGGCAGGCACCGTGTGTCAATAATCAAGTTTAAGCAGTGGAAAGTTCACGCGGGGCATTGACATCGGCGGCAGGCTTTGACGCGCGCTCGGTGGAAAATCGCAAGATCGCGCGACACTGGATCGTCGCACGACGGTCTGTGAACCAGGAAGACGTCGGGTTACAGGGATGCCGCGTGCGACCTGTGCGGTGCCTATCCTGATAGGTTTCTTCGTGACTTATCTGCTTGACGTGGCTTCGCTCATGTGCATACTAAGAGGTCCGGACGAACGCGCCGCGACGTGCACATTTTAACCGCCTCTATGGTAAAGTGTTAGACCACCTGTACTGTATCGAACTATATGTTTGATTCCCAGCTGCGGTTGAAAACATATTGGTTTAAATGGCGGTAGGCTTTAAGTCCACACTGGGGGGAGGGGGGGGATCCACATCTTTTAGTAGCTTAGTAGTAGGAAGAGAAGAGAGTCCCACATACCTAGTGCATGCGACACCGAGGCTAGGGGCGACTGTGTTCCATATTCAACCTTAAAGTCATAAGGTATTATATCGACATATTGCCGTAAGGTGAAATGTAGAATAAGGGGTATGTTCCGATATACACTGAGAGCAATCTCCAGTGCTCTTACTGGTGAGAAATTTGTTCCGTTATGGACTGACAGTATACTGCCGCAGTATCCTAGGGAAATATATGACGTCATAAATTGCCGCGATTTTTGTACTGTAAGCACTGGCATTTTCGAGGTAAGGTTCTTTCAGTGCTTTGATCACATGAGCAACAGCGTCCAGAAATGACATGGATGACAGCATGGATTATACTGCAGCAGTATACTGAACTGCGTTCCGTTATAAACAGTAACCAGTATAGCTAACTATAAAGGAACGGCTTCGCAGTATACTAAATTGGCGTCACACCTTACAGTGCTCTCAGTGTATATCGGAACATACCTAAGCACTCCCCCCGTTATATAACAAATAAACTTCGCACCCAAAAATTTCCATTAGGAATGATAAGATATCAAAAAAAAAGAAATATATTTATGAAAAAGTAATGATTCTAAGAAAAAAGAAAGTCAAAAAGCAAATAAATGATTTATCGAAAATGTGGATAGCTAATGTCACTGGCAGACAAGTAAGATAATTTCAAGGCGAAATGATAAAGTGTCAATGAACTTGATAAAGAGAAATGCGTGCTCACGTATTTGTGACACGCGCACAACATTTTTACTGATTCTATTTCTCAACTTTCAAAAATATTGCCACATGTCGTGTCTCTATAATCGATTTTTATTCTGTCAGTGTCAAGTAGTTAGACTAGTACACAAGCAACAAGCGAAATCTACTGAATCGATATGCTTCAAACAAACAATATTTACAAAGTTTTAACTTACGAAGCAACATTTAGGATATTTTTTATATTGAGAAGGAAAATAAATTCCATTTATTTATCGGATTAAAGTACGTTCTGTAGTTTCACTTATCTATGTAATAAAAGAGCGTTTAATATGTACAATATGAATAAACACTGCAACAACTGAATTCATCCCTCTGTTTGGGAGACTCGCAAATTATTGTTAAAGTAAAAAAAGGCAGCATCTTAAGTCCATGGGAGCGAAGTCGAAGGCGCAGCTAATACTAGCAACTTGAGTATAAAATATGCTAGCAAACTCTGTAGAATAATTTGAACCCATTACTTCCCACAGTCTGGCAATATCGTTCAATATAACAATATGAATAGACAAAAATCAATAAAAAACAAACCAGTTATACTACTTTTTTCGAATTTATAAATAGACGATGAATTAACAATGTTAAGAAACTTAACCTTCCCAAAGCGATACCTAGCTAATAATAGCGAGTAACGTTTTAAATGTCGAGCGGTAGACTTGCAAAAATGTTGATAGTAAACAGAATTATCTAATCGGAATTCTTTGGGGCCGATCCGCGGCGCATGTGCGGCCCCGTGACCGCTGGGCCAATTCCCCAAATCGCTGGCTCACAGACCTCGCGCCAGCCCGCTGAGCTGGTATACTGGCTCACTGACCGCTCTCCCCCACTCCCACACTCCCAGTGTTGTGGCCGCTTTTTGCCACTCGCAGCCGTAGACGCTGCTACGGCGTAGCAAATGCGTTACGATACTCGTTTTAATATCTCTTGATTAGCTAAAACATAATATTTGGTTTTTTCTATTGTTTTTCATGTAGTCGTTCAAATGTAATCTGTTACTTAATTTACCTAATACATTTTCAAATATATGTATGTAAGGATTTATGTATTGAGCCTTGTTGTTTACGTCAGAATCACGAGTTCAATACGTGACTATCATAGTTGCTATTTTCGCTCGCGGCATATGTATTAAGGCGATTTAAAAGATTTTTTTACGAAACTTTCGGTGGCCGGTGTCTTTTCAAAATTCAAGGATGTTTTTTTTACATCCTGTGGTTGTTATCCATATACAGCCTTCTAGGAGGTTATAATTTGAGGTCAACCTCATGTTGTTATCAACTACTTCACGTTTATGTTACTAGAGTTAATTGAAAGCTCTCGTAGAATAACCCTGTGATGTGTAACTCGCTCTTTTTTTGTTAATTACATTAGTACACACAACAGGAACCAATTGCAAAGAAAAACATCTAATTAATGCATTAATGTTTTCTTTTTTCTAGTTTCTTGAGAACACCATACCATTTTTGTTTAAAATTTGACTTCAGCTTTAACATATTTATTCCCTAGAGTTATCGACAAAAATAATAAATACCAATGATGTTCTTCTTAGTCGTAGCACTCTTGACAGAGTGGTCGTGGTCGTCATTTCGGTCGGGTGACCCGCCTCACAATTCGTCGCCACATACATAGGTCTAATGGTTTGTCTAAACAGTTGTATTACATATTATGTATTACCTATATTTCTTCCTTGAACTTAAATTGATAACAGACTCTTTAAAGCTACTTCAAACAAAAAGTTACACAAACACATACGTCACTGCCCTTAAAACCTCCACAGAAAGTATTTTTTTTAATTCAAAAATGTGCCAAATCATTGCACAACAAATAATATAAGCCAAAGTAATAATACGAATACAGTGGTAGGTAGGTATAGCGATAGGCGGTAGATACTTGTTTACCGCGACGCGCAGACCTTGAGATTCGGCGGCGGTCAGTGCCCGCCACACGTAATCTGACAAATCTTTTTATTTGCGTCCCACCTCGCTAGCAAATGTTCGACTTTATCCGGAAATAAGCCGCTGAATAGCAGACTGTTTGCTAGTATATTCGCAGAATCTATGGTGTAGAAATGAGAACGTTTACGAAATTTCAATTTAATTTTTCTTCTTTTCGAGTTTCGGCGAGGTGAGGACGGCTATTGAGGCTTAATCCTGTTCCACTAGCTGTCCTCGTATCTGGACTCTGCTTCTGCTTAGCGTTAGGCAGAGCGTTCTCATTCGCCAACTCTTCTTTAAAAACCATTTAAAAAAGTTAACTACGTCACTGTGAAGAGTTTAAACTTGATACCTATGTACCTTCGTTATTCCTAAAAGGTTAGATCTATTTTTAATTATTTTTTTGAATTGACAATGCTATATATTGTTGATATTTTTGTGGAGATTTTTGGGGGAGGCCTTTGTCCAGCAGTGGACGTCTTTTGCCTGAGATGATGATGATGATGATGATGATGATGATGCTATATCGTATTATATATACAACGCTAGCTTATTTGTAATCGTCATCGGAGACCATGTCTTGGTAGCTCAGTTGAAAGAGTGGTCACTCAGATTGCTAATAGTTCAAGTCCCACCTTGCAGCAAGTTGTCGTTTTCAATTCCATAACAAGACTTGTCCTATTTTCAAGTTAGTTCTAAAGAAATGTTAAAGTTTTTCTCATTAAGAGTGTATTTTTTAAGTAAGGCTACATCTAATATCACCTAGAACCACGTAATACACAGCTACAGCATCTACAGCTTTTGCATAACGACATGACTTTATTGGAACTATTCAAATTTGTGTATCGTCAATATTTGCTCAGGCTATATATCTTCTATCCTTTGATCTGTACATTAATCGTGCTTCACCTATTCCATGGCTACGACTAAAGCCGTTACTGTTAAACCACAGACACATGTTTTGTTCACGCTTCAAGCTTCGTATTCAAAAACTGGTTAATTTATTAGTCGCATACACGTTGAAGTAGACTGATGTGTTATTTTCACATTCGGTTCAGTCAGTTTTCACGAGTCAGTCCGTTGACTCCGGCTCGCATGTGTTGGTAAGACTTCAATGTTTCATTGCCTTAACTGGTGTGGGTTAACTTTCTTAAGCTGCGCCCGCGTGTGTGCGGCTATCACGGTATCGCCACACGCCAAAATTTATGTCTGTGTTGGTGATTGGCAATTTTAGTGGCGGTTTCAAGGACGACCGGCTCGAGTTCGGTAGCTGCCTTCTACTGTGAATGACACGATTTCGAACGTTGACCCTACCCGTTTCCTGTGCCAACAGAAGGAACAGTCAATAGATCAGTTTAAACTCCAATTTAAATACTAATGTATGCGCGCTACTTAATCGACTTTGACTTAGAAACAATACAGCTATTAACATATAAAGTGATTATGGTTGATGCGAACGTCCTCTTTGGTTATGCGTTAAAACTAAATATAAATTGCGTATTCTGAGTTGAAGTTGAAGTCAGGGACGGATTATTCACACGACGACAAATTGTAATGTTGCATAATTTTTCTTATTCCAGGTAAGGCATGGAGGAGGAGGCCCGCAGCCACGAGGCGTACCGGTAAATTTTTGTTGGCTCGTTTATGATTGCACGTAATGGTGTGTTCTCGTTAGAGCACAATGCACCAGGTTGCAGTGCTGGAGTCAGTCACCTCGTGCTAACGGGGCTAGCCCTACGGCCGCGGTCGCGGCTGCCGTCACCGCGCTGCAATTGTCGTGCGATCCAGCTTACTAATGCAACTGCACAACTCCCCGCGCATACCCGATCAGAACATTCCACGCCTATTCATCAATACAACAGAAATTGACACGTCATTTAATACAAAGTACATACCCAAAAAACCCAGTCAGTTTTGTACGATTTACCACAGTAATGATGGCCGAATGCCCCGCTGCTTTTGTTACACAAAAGTCATAGCGTCCGAGCCCCCCAATTGTTGCAATTTCACCGTATTTGCATCGGAACAAACCAAGTAACCACCCGTGACGAATCTGACGCACGGACCATAGTGACCATTGTATTGATCACATTTTCAAGAGAGACTTTTTTTGCAAACAATTTAGCCGTAGCAAATGTTCACACGCGTAACCGAACACCAGAAGTATCGAATGCAGTTGAAAGATTAATAAAAAGAACTTAACTGATTTATAGATAGATTCATCATACGTGTAAATTTCTTATTTTATGTCAAAGTAAGAATAAATACCTAAATTATGAGATACAATGTTGTGAAAATATCGCGCGGCCTCCTGCTGATATTCTATCATTAAGGAATAGATTTAAAAGGGCATCTCTTGATCGTAATATAGTTTAGCGACAACAACACAATACGCGGACTATCTGGGAATGTCGGTTACGAACCCATCCAACAAAAGGAAGTTAAAAAACTATGCCAAAAAAGTAGAATCCATACATTTTTTTTTGTCGCCGTAAAGATTTCGATTAAACTAATGTTCTGATGGGACTTTTTTCACATCTTCACAGAAGAGTTGGATATCGCAAAAATGCACAAAGATACACGTTGAACTTTACCTGTTCGTGAAATCTGAGATGTAAAGAAAGGGTAGGTCGAATCACACTGTGATTTTTTGATAATAAAAGGTTTTCGGTCCTACCTGCATTTTTTGCAAAATAGGTAAAAATTGGAATCTTTAAAATCGTAATTTAAAGGAAGTCAGCTTAAGGGTTAGGATATTGTATAGGTCTATTGTTAAGGTAGCAGATGGCATTAAATTTGGCTCGTTGCTCTCTGATCCGACGACAATGTGGGTCACGACCATGGGGCACACAATCGCCATCAACCCACATCACAATTACAGCAAGGACACTCAGACTTCTTTTATTTTAAAGCCCTTTAGAAACGTTTTGTGAATTGTCGTAAAGTAATAATAGTATCAACCCTGATAAAGGAGAAAAAGCGTTTGAAAGACAAAGAAAGATGTCCCTTCCAAGAATGATCTCAAAGTCATTATTGGTGATAATTCTCGTTGGACCTTTACAATGCAGTGGCTTTAAAATTTCTTTACTTTGTTTTATGACAATGCATTTGAAATTTACTACAGAATATTTAAAGCAATTTAAAGATTTATGTCTGTTAAGATATTTAGGTCGATTTTAAATATAATTTACCTATTTATGTCGTCAAGCAGCCGTGTCATGTATTTCTGTGCTCTTATATTTACTGGATTTGTTTTTACATAAAATGCTGACGTTATGATGTAAGGATTTTATCATTATAAATTTTATTGCTATAAAAATCAACAGATTGTTTTTTGTATATTTAAAAAAAAATGCGAATCCGCACTTTGAAGTGAAACATTTTATACGAATCTCCTTCGTGTTTATTTTACATATTATTTTAATGTTATCGTAACTTCAGAACAAAATAATTTTCTTATGTAAAAGAAGAGCAAGGAGATCCTTATAAAGTGTTAAGAAATATATTTAAACAAACTCATTTCATCGTCGACCAAGTGGTTCAGTTTTTAGTATCTATGCCTCTAATTCTAACACTGTAATTTGGAATGGCAAAGCAAATCGCGGTGCACCGTTATACGCACTCGTCGGGTTGAGTGCACGCGCGCGCGGTCGCCGACACCGCCAGTTATGACCCACGTCGACTCCCTAGAAGCCTTACTGAATCACCAACTCCATACCGGCTCTATTTAATATCTAGTTCACATAAATTTTATGCTTTTTCTTGATATCACAAGGCTTTTGTCCAGATAGGTAGTGATTAGGCTGAAGATGAAACCACACTCGGAATCTTCAACTTATCGAACTTAGCTCAGGCACGGAGTGATTACCTATTGAGAATATAGCTATCTTCTTATAATTATAATAAAATAAAATAAAATAGAGTAAAAAAGGTTTTTGCTAACACAAATCTTACTTTACACAAGTAACAAATTGACGAAATACGATGCTATTAACGTTATCTGTTTCAGAACCAAACATAATCGACATTTTATTGTTAGTCGGTCATCAAAGACCACCATAGCGCTTAAACACAAATAATTTATACGCTCACCAGAAATATTTTTTAGACTCTAAGCCTAAGTACCAAATAAATTAAATGACTGTACAAATGTTATTTTTGCTTCCCTAAATGGATAAATGCTCACCAAATTTTTACACTATTATTCAAATGATTGAGGATACTAGCTGCCCTAATCCTGTAGGTCAATTATTCAAATGAATGAGGATACTAGCTGCCCTACTCCTGTAGGTCACGTGATAGGTTAGAAATTTAAGACAATCGCGAAGCGCAGCGTAGCGATCGTCTTAAATTTCGAGGTTATTTTTTTTATTAGACAACAGAAAGCAAAAATTACCAAATTGAAACTCGAGGCATAAAATATTGGTGTTATTTAACTATCTATCTTTGGTGACAAAATAACATATTTGGTCTGAAATGCAGTTAAAAGGTATTCATATATTTTTATTGCATTTAATAAAAATATAAATTGTATTCTTTTTATAATATTTTAGGAAACACAATTTGGTGAGCATTTATCCGTTTTGGTAAGCGTTTCGAATTTTATTGGTAGTAGAATTGATACATTTTTGGTAGGCGTTTAATCACAAGCTTTATTAATATGATACTCGTATATATGTGAACAACAATACTAACATGAGATGATGTTAGTCAGAAGAACTAAGAATCCATACCACTAATCGAACTGACTACAAAAGTACGTACCCCCTCTGGGAGACAATCGTGCCTGACTTACACTGACTTGCAAAAGCAGGAATAAAGCCGTCTCAATCTTAAACCTAGCTGAGTGGCCCTTTTACCGCGCGCCATTTATGGCTATAGCTAAAAAAATAAGTATCAAATGCATATGAGACTAAGTAAAAGTTCCCACAACGGCTGTGACGTGGCACGCGGCAAAACACGTTTGGCGCGTGTGGTACTGCGTAATCCGCCCTCTGGCCCTATAAAAAATACACCACAAAAGGCTCAACTATGTAAATGACGATCTTTCTACTTTAAACCACTTTTTAATGACAAGGTGCTGCTCGGTGCCACGTTTCGCCGCCAGGTGGCTGACGAGGAAGTGCTCGTACAATGCCAGAAATTGCCCATTGCCAAAAATCGAAGTACGCCACTAATAACAATATTCTCTTTGTTATATATCTTGCCGCATGTAAAAATAAAAGTCATTTAGAAATTGAACGATTTCTTAACTTTCTCGATTGTAAGGTCAACGTGGTTTAAAACATGATCGTTTGGTAAACTTGTAGTACCCTGTTATTTCAAAACGCGTCTTAGGATTAAAATGGTTTAAAACGGAACCTTTCTCATTTTTGCTAGTAAATAAATTTAGAGATAGCAACTGTATTATATCAGGTTAACTATAATAAACGTTTTAGAACAACAGAGTCGATATTCATAAAATTATATGCATGTCCGATCGAAATCGGTCGCCTACGCGAAATGTTCAAGTTCGTGGGCACTAGTCTTACCAATGTGCCACTAATTTCATAGTGACTAGTATTACATATTACTAGAGTCTTTATTCAAATATACAGTCGAAGTGAAATTATTGTGACCTACAATAATAGGCGACATGTGGCGTAACCACGAGGGCGCCATGCGGTAGAAAAAAGTAATCGAAACCGGTTTTTGATAAAACGAAAGTTGGCTATAGATAAAACGAGTACTTTCTCCAACAACTCCATACTCCCGCACTCCGAACAGTTTTTAAACCCTTTACCTGATATACGGAAATCCATCAAGCTTATTAAGTTACACACAAAGAAATGTATATTCTATTTAACAAAAAATATTAAGGTTTTGGTAGAATTTTTACTTTAAAATCCTTTTAGAACAGTACGTTGAACTCAGATCATAGAAGGGATCGGATCCTATGATCTACGTTGAAGCACCACTGATGTAAATTCTTATTATTGTTAAGAACAACAACATTGTGGAAACCAAGATAAGATTTTAATTAGGAGACATGTCGACCTCTTATATTCGGCTACACATTCCGTTTAAGTTCTGATAAGTATTCCTGTATTTTGGTCTATCACATTGTATTTGTATTGCGAAGCCGTTGTCTCACATATAAGAAGTAGATCTGGGTGTGCGAGTTTATTTAGCATTCGATCACGTTAACGAAAACCAGAATTTGTATTGTAATATTTTAACTGCTTCAAAGTTACACAAATTTTTGTTTTCATTTAATATGATCGAATTACGAATATGTGCGCTCAGGGCACAGGTAGGTACTTACAGAGTTCAAATCTGACAAATAGGTTTTCAGCGAGCTCCAGAGTCGGTTGGCAATTTAAATAAAGTCAAGGGGATCGGTTGCGTCGTAAACACGGGGTCAGTAGACTCGGCGGGGCGCGCAACTGCCGAAATTATCGCTACACGAGCCGCGGGCCAACGCTCGCGCCAAGGCCGGCCCCTGCCAGCCTTACCTGACTCCCTCTATTAATATAGACTGTTTAGACTTCAATAGTCTTCGCTCGAGTGCGTTAGTTCGTTTTTCCTGTTACACGAAACCTAAAATCAATTTAACGTTTTCGTTTGAGTTGTTTCCTGATTTAAATACAAGTCTTTTGTTTCCTTTTTTATATTTTACGAGTTCATACATTAATCATACATTGGTGTTCTGCCTGCGACTTTGTCCGCTTCAAATTAGATCTGTCACAAAAGTTTTTATCGCGTGCCCCGGGAATATTTCTTTTCGGCCGGGAATAAAAGTAGTAATTGGCTTTTGAAATGATCACGTCGATCTTTTGTTCTGTTTCCATTTTCATGTTTATTACATTGGGATATGATATAAAAATCATCTTTCATATTGATGAATGCAGAAGTATTGACTTCTAGTTAAAAAAACCATCTTCCTCTCTTCGTTGCCAATGGTAGAATGTGTGTAGTATTTTTTTTACAATATAGTAAATAAACGTTTAATTAATATAATATAAACTGGAAAACCATTATATGTGTGTCCTATTAGTAGTTTTTAAATAAATTCTAACTTTATAAATAGCGCACGGCTTATTTATTCTGATCCGATTACTGGGCGTTTCATCTGCGAATTTTTTGTTGGGGCTCTAACATAACTGGGACTGTAATGTAGGCAATTTATCTAGTTCGCAACGAACGACGGCGTTAGCAGGAGGATGGCAGGCGAGAAAGGTTGTGCGGAGGCGGCGGGGCGGCGGGCGCGGGCGGCGGCGTCAACGCGCGGCCATGAACTTTCTTCGGACACGTTTTCAGGAGCGAATGCTGCGCAATATTCCGGCCTCAGCCTGCCGGGGCCCCGAGCCTGCCCCCGCGCCGCTTCCCGCCTCCCACCTCCATCACAATCATTACGTATTCGAGATACCGGCACGTCGTGTCATACCTGACGAAAATATAACAACTGTGATACTCGTGATAAAGTAGAAAAAATTCTACGATCTACCAAGGAGGACGATTGCCTTATAAACAACAACTAACTCTAGATACATGTTTCCCTGTTTTTTTCAGCTTATCAAAATGTATTTAGCGCGAGTTCAAGCGGGCTGGTGTTTATCGCATATGAATCGGTGATAGAATCTTTTGTCGAAAATTTGGGACAGATCAGCATAATGTATGTTCTTAGTATTCGGCTCGAATGAGGACACCACGAACGTACTCATATATTAAACTATAGAATTTCATCACTGTATAGGAAGTCTTGTCGGTACCACGATAGCAGAGATCATGTATTTGTCGTCTAAGCAATTACGGCGGTAGAAAATATGATTGGAAAATAATTACCTAGTAAAGAGGTCACGTAAAATGTAACACTAGGAAATGAGCGTTCCTCGTTCTTGCGAGGTGCACTGTTGTGTAGGTGAGTAGTAAAACGTAACGCGCGTTGCGCGGGCGCCGCGCACCGCTGGTTATACAACGCAGCTCATCGGCGCACGAGAAGACGCGCCGCCATACTCTGATTACGCGAGAATCTACTGCGCAACTCATCTCTGATATGTTTACCTCATCGCGTTATTGTAACGTACAATTACAATTAGACTTGAATGCTCTGGAATCTTGAGCCAATAGCCGATTTCAACGCTCTATTTGTTGCGTTCGCGTTCGGTTTTCTTTCGGTTGGCGGGCTGGGCTATACTGCTCTATTTATTATCTAACTTTTCTTATTTTTTCGTAGTTTTCCTCTTACTCCAAGCGAGTTATTACACCGCAAAGAGGTGAAGTTCACCGGTCGTCCTCTACTAGATTCAGGAAGCGATGCGTCTTGTAAATATCAAGGTAAAATGATAAGGGGGAAAGGTGTTCTTTCATCATTCTTTTGACAAATAGCACGAAGTAATTTGTCTCCATTTTATGTTTCTCAACAATGAGTAAAACTCTATTTTTTAACCGACTTCAAAAAAAGGAGGAGGTTCTCAATTCGGTTGTATGTTTTTTTTAAATGTTTGTTACCTCAGAACAACTCCGTCATTTATATATCGATTTTGAAAATTATTTTTTCATTTGAAAGGATATACTTCCAGATTCGTCCCATTTTTAACAAAATCCAGTTCTGATGATGGAATCCTTAAGGAATTGAGGGAACTCCTCAAATATTGTAGGCATACCTATAGCAATTTGGTATTTAGCAATAAATCAAGCATTTGCATTTAGAAAGTATCATTTGATGAAGTGTAACTGATGAAAAGGAGCACAGATTGCCACCGGAACTCCTCGATGATAAGTATTTCACGGGTGGCGCTAAGATATCTCGATTAAAATAGTTAAGCGACTATGACGAAGCAAAAGAAGGCAGGCACCGGAACTCAGCTTTTGATTTCCTACTTTGAGATAGGCGTTTCTCGTTTTCTTCGCTTGTCTCATTTAAACGGCGCTGTCTCATACGAGCAGCGCGTTTAGTAGGTCTACCCATATTCGCTTTTGATAAGATCGAAACGAATCACTGAAAAGCGAAAACTAAACAAAAATTTTACCAAAAAAAAACCGACATTAAAAAAACTTTACTGAAAAAATTGCACTAAAAGTAAAAAATAATTGCGTAGGTAGTTTAGTTTGATAAATTTACTTGTAATTAACCTTTATTATACTCAATCTTATATTCTTAAAAACTATGCGACTACCATATACTTAACTTCACATCTAACAGAACACATATTATGACAAACAAGCAAATACCAGATATTAACTTGCAATCTACTTAAAGAAACAAATAAAAAAAATATTTTTAAACTGCTTATATAGACAATAATTTTATTAGGAAAATATATAGGTACAATTATTGTTATTTTTGAAGTCGGTGCCAGCCAAAGTAACTTTAACATAAACATTTAACGACATACTATATATAATCATAATAGTACATTCAATCCTATTGCATGAAATTTTGACTACAAACGCAGACTGGCACCGGCTCCAAAAATAACAATAATTGTACCTATACATTTTCCTAAAAAAATAATAAAATCTATTTATATAGAGAATCATCTTAATAGGAAATCTGCTTATGCAGTCTAAATATATTTTTTTATTTGTTTCTTTATGTAGTAAATAGTTGGTATTTGCTTGTTTGTCATAATATGTGTTCTGTTAGATGTGAAGTTAAGTATATGGCAGTCACATAGTTTTTAAGAATATAAGATTGAGTATAATAAAGGTTAATTACATGTAAATTGAACAAACTTAACTACGCAATTATTTTTTACATTTTAATGCAATTTTTTCAGTCAAATTTTTTGGAGTCGGGTTTTTTTGTTAAACTTTTTGTTTTCATAAAAGTAGAATCTTTTAATATTTCAGTTCTATAAATTTTCGAGTATAACTAATCTATTATATAAATTATACATACTTATAATTAGTTAGTGTGTCAGCCGACTCAATTTCATAAAATTGATTATGTCGTCTACTCAAAAGACAGTGAATGACGGGTTGAAAAACCATTTAAGGAATTCAGGGTGAGAAATGTAATTAGTAACAAACCGAGGGCTTTATTACACTACGAACAATAAAATAACGTTTGCCATTCGCTCGACCAAACGATGACCAATTTATGTAACGAACTGTGCAAAATTTGGTACGTGTGCGTATGTGGTCGTTAGTTGAATAATGGCGAGGTTTCCTCGTGTGGGTTTACCTTGAGGCTGACATTGCTGCTAATTTGGCGCTAGTGACATTGACATGTTCCGATATTTGAACGAGGAAGTGTCTGTTTGAATTGTGCGCGGGGCCAGTGGAGTGGCAGTCCTAACAAAATAGGATCCGATTAATAGGTCTTATGTATTTCATGGTTGTGCTTTTGTAAATAGCCATTCGTTTCCCGTTAGATTGTTCGCGACTTTTAATAACGTATCATTAATAGTAAACATAACTAATAATAAATAACAAAATATACCTAACATTAACAGTATTTTTAACGCATTAAGATATTATAGACAAAGTTGTCGATTTCCATAATCTATTATGTTTTTACAGGCGATATAATATGTGTATGGCTTCTAACCATTGAATCACGCCAGGCGAGGTCATCGTAGTAGCTCGTTTGCATTTCTAATATAATGTTTTTGCCAAACTCTGAAGGCCAGCCGCGTCAACGGCTAAAAGTTTAAATTTAAAATTTGCGGAGACACGTTAGTGTCAAGATTCTTTTTTTATTTTCGTTACCGCTAGCCAATGAAGAGTAATTAGAATTTCTATTTTAATTTAATTTTTGCTAGTTGACACTGTAAATAAACACATTATTAACCTTTCTTAAAACAATAAAAACTACAAATATTACAAACATTCGTACTTAGTACGAGTTCGCGTTAGAATAATGTCGGCCAATCTCTTATTAACCAATTGAGCACGTAGGTATCTATGCGTTTGCTTCTACATTAAACTTATTTAACATTCATTCGAATAACTGTAACAAGATTTAGATTTTCCTCTAATCAAAGCCAGAATTTGGTATGGTAAAATTGCAACTCACCTCGCTTTTCACCGGGAGGCACTACTCCAATTCCATACAAATTTTCGTTTTCGTTAACGTGAATATCGAATGGTGAATAAAACTCGCACTCAGCTTAATGAAGTCTAACGTACAGTAAGTAACAAAATTAATTAACTTTATTTATTTATTATAACGTACGTAAAAACAGTTCGCATTCCATTACTCTTGACAACTAGGTACAGCTAGATTGTTAAATATCTGAATACAACTCCAAAACATGTGTTCACTAACGCTCGCTTCGCAATCAAGAAACAGGTGTTACAGTATGTTGATTTACCTATAAATAACAATTTTTTAAAACAACAAAATTGTTGAATACTCATTAGTAAATGTAACACTTTGTTAGTGCGAGTTTTATTTGCCATTCAATCACGTTAACGAAAACAAAAATTTTAACTTTCCTCGTTTTCCAGCAAAATGGATTTTTAATGTCATAGAAATTTTCGTTTTCGTTGACGAGATCGAATGGCGAATGAAACTCACACTCAGCACCTTTAGGTGTTAAATAATGATAAGACCTAAGTTAGGTGACAAAGAATGATAGATAAATTCTTTTAGGCTTACACAAAGATGGAAACAAAGAAAACAACAGTTACACATAAACTTAAAGCTAGTATGGGCTAAAGCTTAAAATGTTGATTTCCTTATGACTAAAATTTTTGTAAAAAAAAAAATAGTTGGAAACTCATCTGTAAATGTTACAGTTTGTTAGTGCGTTGAGTGGTTGAGTGTTGTCGCGCAGGTGCCGCGGGGCCCCGGGGCGCGCGTACCGGCCCTCTAATTGAGCGCACCCGCCAATTGACCTTGGCCTTGGCACGGGTTGCCGAATCGCGACCTCGTCGATTGAGAGCATCCGGATCACACGCTCCATGTCAGGCTTCGTTGTCCACCACATTATGGGCTAGACTACTTAGGAGAATGTAGTGCATGTGTGTAAAGTGCCATGTAGTGTTTTAAGTAAGAGATGTCTTAATACAGAATACAGACTATTCTGATGTTGATGACGATGATGATGAAACATCTTTTATAATCCTGTTTAGAGTAATTTTTTGGCTGTAATATAGGTACCTATAGTTATGTGAACTTTTTTCAGTAATATTGATGATACTTAGATATCTATTCAGGTAAAGGCAACAGGCAACTTGCCTAGGTGGTCATATACTGCCTGAAGAGTGTTACAACAGTCTTAAATCAAATCGTTTCAAACATTTTGACATTTACGCGTTCTAATCACGCATTGACGCGCTTTTAGAATACCAAAGAGGAATTCGTTAGCGTACAGTGACGCGCGTTCATACCAATATAGCCTTACTTCCTATTGTTTTGTTTTATCATTGCTGAATTCATAAAATGAGGCTTGTTTTATGTCGTGCGGCGGGTAGCGCGAACCGCGGCGGGGTAATTGACTCGCGCTGACCTCGCGACGCTTCGGAAAAACTCGCCGCCGCTCGGCTCTGCCCGCCTGACGATCTTCTCACCGCCTGCGCAAATTTTTATTTGGATGACGATTTATATAATGAAAAAAAAACATGTTTCGATAACCATTATAATTACAAGATCGTTACCTACTTGTATCATTTTTAGAAGCTTCGAGGTGACAGCAAAAATAAATCTGTGTCAATTCTATAACGGTCATGTCGTAATTTGTGAACATTGCATTCTTTATTTATTAATTAAATTATTAATGTCAAATGCGATATATGATATCGAAGTATTCGGCTCACAAATATAGTGACAGCATAACAATGGGTTTGAATTTCACGAAGTGCGCATCGGATGGAACGCCGGCTCAGCAAGACCTTGACCGCGCGGTCGCCGCCGCCGCCGCCGCCCGGCCCGCGAACACGCTCCTCGCACTTCGCAGAACTTCCTCGCCGAACCACCACCGCCGCACTCCAATTACATGGTTATTGCGACTTAAACCTCCATGTTCGTTTAGATCACACGTGCCTCTTTACATAATATAAATTGTGCGTTCAATACAAATATTTACCAGCTTACCTCGACCTAGATTTAACCCTACAGGGGTTCCTTCCTACACACGTTTATTTATTTTTACCACGAACTTAGCTAACTATCACGTTTGTTAAACAGCAGCACTGTAAAAACATTGTGTATTCAAATCATGCGGTCAGCAAACAACCGAGGACGCAGAATTGCAACGTTTATGTTTTTAGTGTTTTCATTTTGCACACAAGTTCCCGTTTTACTCGCACCTCAATTGAAATAAAACAAACAAGAGTCATATTTCAACGGGCCCTTGCGGTTGACAGTCGTAAAAGGGATCCTTGACCACATTCTTTGCGGAGTAAAGTTGTTAAACTAATTTACGAGCGGAATAGTGAACGTTCCCGTTTGTCCGCGGGCCCTGGGCACTGAGCTCGCGCCGGCCCATTGACTGCGTGTCCTTCACTCTCGGGCCCCCATTTTTGAGCTTGCTATTAGCGTCCATTCGTTTGTATCCACTTTTGACACGTATGAATTAATTTAAATGTAAAAAGCATTTACCTATTTGTTTAGTTACGTTTTGTCATTTCAATATCGCCCTAAAGTAAAACGACGTTCGGGGGTGAATTTGTTTTTTTTGTGTTGTCCGCTTGCATGATATTGCATGCAAAATTAAACAAAATGTTACCGGAAAAAATGCTACGACACAGCCGTTGTTTAAAATAATAATCCGGAAGCGCAAAAAGTAGAAGCCATAAATTGCAAACAATATGGCTTTCGATATATTTTTTATTATTAAATAGAGGGAAAAAATGCGTCCGATCAATCGAGATCATCAAAAGTGAGTCCCGTCGACTGCGGTCACAATGAACAATGGAAACTATACATGTGGCTACCGACTGACGGCAACAGTCTCTCTTTTTTTTAGCAGCGCACTACAAACTAAAATGAATCTTATTTCTTACAAGATAACATTTGGTTTGCTTTATAATTATTAAAGCGTAGGATGGCTGGCTCTTGAAATTTGATATTCGCACCCCGGCATTAAAAAGTGAGGACAGCGGAAGGAAGTAAAAAAGTGGGTTCCTATTCACTTTCACGTTTAATCGTTGCGAACATAAGATGCATAAATGTTTGCATGGATAGTAATCCACTTATAAATTGTGTTATATTGCCTTTTATTATACAGTATACATATAACCTTGCACAAAAGAGACGGTAACAGAAAAAATAGCGTTCGGCCTAACGTTGAATTGATAGTTTTTTTATCAAAGTTTTTGACAAGAACTTATTTTATATTAGAAAATATTTGATAAATTCTTTCAAATAGAAAGTGCTAATTACATAGTACACAAATATATTTTAAATTAAAAATAACAATCAAAACATAATTCATATTAAGTTTAATATCCTTGAAAACAAGGAAGGCAAAGTCGTTCGCGGCACCTTCGCAAACAATATCAGCTATAAATAATTGTATAAAGCTTGCTTAATTGCAAAAACGTTCATTACAAAATACAACTCATCATCATCATCATCATCATCGCCCTATCTTAGTCCACTGCTGGACATAGCCTCCCCCAATGAGCGCCATAGCGCCCTGTCCTCAGCTTGACGCATCCAGCATCTGCCTGTAGTCTTTCGCAGGTCATCATCCCACCTGGCCGGAGGTCAAAATACAACTACCCGAGACTATTCTTAAGTATGGATGTGAGACATTAAGCATGGCCTTAGTAATAAATACAAAAAGTACTTGCCTATCAAAACAAAAGAATGTTCTACACCATTCTAAATACTAAGCCTTAGATTAATGTTAATAATCTAAAGACTAAGCAGAATTAACAGTCAGACATATGTTTTCTACAAAAACTAAATTAACTGTATCATTTTTATTTTTAATGTCGTGGACCCGTTGGGAATCATAGTATAAACTTACATTTTTTGAAAACAATAGAGTCGTGGACCTTTGGGAATAAGCCCATCTAATGCCACTCTATTACAATTGATTTCCAAATGTGCATTATTTCCTTACCTTCACTTTTTAAGTTTGTTGAATCAAAACAAAAAACTACTACTACGTTGAAACCAAACGCGCGTAGGAGGATATTTGCGAAACCCTTTAGAGCTTCCTTTTGTAAAAAAGGGGAAAGTATTGAAGCGAAATAATTACGACAAAAAATGTAAATAAAAGCGGAGTGCACATTTCGGTCAGATGCGGCAACCCTTTGGTGCAAAAAAGTGCGCGTGTTTTCGAATTCTCAAAAGCCACGTGCATCTGGCTATTATATAATAGATATTTAAAAAAATACACCTATACAGTCTCTACTTCAAGTTTTTTTTAAATAGATCAGATTATTTTTAAATATTACTTTAAATTCAGAATGATATATTTATCTCAAAAAAAAGCTCTATAAAAATACGACATGCCTTACAGACCAGTGTAAAGCAGAGTTGTTTAGGTGTAGAATTGAATAACATTTATATATTAGTAAATGAGTCATCAGTTAAGAGATTTACTTACATAATCGTTCAGAACAGAATTGAGTAATTAACGTTTGTTTTTCATGTATTTATGTATAAAACGTTCGTATAGAAAACTTTTAAAAGTAAAACCCAAGTTTGATGAAAGTATCGCCCATATAAGTACTAGATTTAAAGAAGTTTTTTGCTGTCATAAATATTATGTGGATGAAACATCAAATAACTTATTTAGCAGAACAAAGCTTGCCTTTCTAACAACCAAGCATAACGACATACGAAGGATCGCATTTGCTCATCTAATGTGTTCTACATTTGTAATTGAATTAAGAGCTAGACTGCCAAATGTCAAGCTCTTGTATGATAAAAAAAAGTTGAGTTGGCCGGTTATACAACATGTAAGAGTAAAAAGATTCTCATATTTATTTAAAAAAAGTTTCTGCTATTCTAAAATGCAAACTAAAGTCAAACATGATTTATTATACCCTATCTGCTTAGAAATGAGACAGAATAGTTCTAAACAGTGCATGTACAAAAAATATGACATGTATCTAAAATTTACCAAATTTTTATTTAAAATATCACACTATAATATACACACACACACACACACACACTACAATATAATGTGTTGATAAGTACCAATTTATTTTTACATAATAAAGTTTCATATTTTAAAGTTTCTAATTTTATTATTTTTAACTGTATGTGTTATTTGCGAGAAATAAGTGTATTTAGACCGAAAAGGCATTATTGCGTCTTAGTAAAGGGCGGCGTGAAAGCGGGCCACACAGCGCCGGCGCGCGCGCGGCCTTGACCGGCCTGCGCCAAAATTTCCAGGTCGTTCACCCGCGCCGCGACGCCCACCGCCACTCGTTTTATCTCGCATAAATAATTGCGCGAACAACCAAAATAAAACCTTAACTGCCACTGATAAAGACCAAACTCTAACACGTAACACCCGAAGACGTTATATAAAACTGTTAATGTATTGTTGATAGGAACTTATTTATCAATACGCGAGTACTGAGGTAGCATGCGTGATGCCTACGTGAACTCGTGAAAAATATCCAGTTACCTACATTGCATATTTCATAATGATATTTAATGTATTATTACCAGGTAATACATAAACAAATACGAGTAGGAAAAGATGCGCTATTTGTAACTTTAACATCAATACATTTAAACTTGTACTATGCACGGGAGTAGTAACTTTTAAAGTTTCGATTTGTTAGGGTTTGTGATGTTGTCCAAACTTTTAGTTTTGTCTCTACATTATACCTACAACTTTAATAAACTTAAACATCATGGGAACAAGATTATAAGTTGTACTGGGGATATGGAGAGAATTGGTATCGGACCCCGGAAGTGTGTGCTAGGAGGGAAGCGGGCAAGCGGGCCGACCGGCAGCGGGTCAGTCCGTCACGCGGCGACCTACACAACGCCGGCGATCCATTAGCTCGATTTCGTGTTCAAGTTCACTCGGAACGTTCCATCACCGAAAATATTTTCGTAGTGTGACGCAACCGGCAGCGGCTGTGTCCCACTCGAACGCTCGGGCGCGCTCTCAGTCGGTGCCGCTCTCGCGCGACCTTGGCCGCGGTGCGCCGCAAGGTTCGGGTCTTCGAACTCCGCGCGAGGAGCGGGCGCGGGGCGCGGGACCGTCAGCCCTCCAATCGCTCGCCGCGCTCGTCTGCGCGCGCCCGCCATTGGTCCGTCGAACGCGCGGCAATGACCTCGGAGACCGGAGTTCGAAGCGCGCCGATCCTCGCTTCGAAGCGCAGACCGTCAGGCTTCGTCGGCCTATAGAGGCGAATTTCGCTCGGCGCAGCGCGCTTCGTCGTCGAACCGATTGTATCGCACGGAGCACTGATCTTTTTGCAGACTTTCACTCTTAAGGGGAGGCTCGCGTGGCTAGAAGCGACAGCGCGCGCGGCCCTCACTCAGTTCGTCGATCGAGCTCGAGTGAGACGCACGCGCGTGCAGCGAGACGAGCGACCTTCATCCCCCGCGACGTGCCGGCCGCGCGCACCCTGGCCCGTGCACTCCTGTCCTATATTGGGTGACGGCGCAAGGAGGACCACTGTGACTTAGGAGAGGCGCGGATGTGGCTGACGTGTAGTGAAGTGCGAGGAAGGACTTTTACAAATATAGTTTTAGGAACATATGACTTTAGTGATGTCTCCGGACAGTAGTTATGGGCGCTACGATGCGCCCACGCCTGTGGAGAGCCGACTTATGAGTCCGGTGCACAAGGAGCGGGAACCAGAACTGCATATAGGTAGGAGAAAATACAAAAAAAAAATTGTTTACATCCTTTTATTTACTAATAAATAATGACATAACAAATAAAAACTATGGTAACAAATAAAAACAATACTATTTTCATTTTACTTTAAATTGAAGTAAATAACTATTTTCATTTCGTAGTTCCATTAATCATTCCTGTAAGGATGAAATATAATATGACCCACTTTAAAAAGTTTTATTTAAAATGACAGGTGATAAGAGTCTGAGCCTTCTGATTTTTTAAAAATAAGGTATTAAGAAACGGAGACTGCCAACTCTACATTTTTGATATAGATTTTCCTTTTACATTTCATTGTTGATATGACTATTTTATATTTGTTTAATGTAGTTAATTATGTCTTATGTTATTTAAGTATGTGACATTAAACTAGGCATTCAGCAATAGCTTTTCTTTTCAGCATCGGGTTTTATTACTACGCGATTGCGCTACGAAATATCTTCATGCTACATGCTACGATTTATATCACGAATTTACAATTTTGTTTAATTTTTATTATTTTTATTGTATCTTCAGTATGTATTTATTTCAATGTTAATTTAATGTCAAAATTCATTTCAATGCGTATTATGGATAATTTGAATTAACAATGTACACTACGAACTTAATTTTTTAAGGTGATTAATAGTTGGACATAAAATTTGATGCGGAACGTAGTACCAAACGTTTCTTTTTTTTGCTTTCCGCGCCAACATGGTTGATAAATGATATTTTTGCTAATATCTATTTCACAACCCTTCACCGTTAAACTTTCAGTTCAGTTAAATAGTCGCAATCTTTCGCCGAACGAATGTGATTGATTGAATCGCACGTTACGCTCGAAAGCATTGTACAAAAACAATTAAAACGACATTGTTCAAAACATGTATAGTTTCCAACCAACAAAACATTTCGAGCAGCCCCCTCGCAATTGACGTACCAATACGACCGTGACTGCAGGGAGTCCTTATCGATTTGCGTTCGATACTTAATGATCTTATCGTTTTTTATCGATTCACTTGCAACGTTCTCTCCCATGAAATTGCGATAATGACAAAGAGTTAACCGTTGCTTTTTCGGTTTGAACGTTCCCGGGGTGTATAGGACAATCAGTTTAATGATTGACGTAGCGAATGATGTAAGGAGTGGACCAGCGCCGCGGGCAGGTTCAGCGACAGCTGCCAAGCAACTTTTACTTTTCTCTCGATGCTCGCGCTGCAACCTCCACGGGCATGCAGCTTGATGACGTATACACTTTTACTAGTACTTTCTTATCATTTCTCTACACATAAGTTATCATTAATAATTAAGAAGTAAGAGCCAAGTCGGTTCGTAACTGTATTTCATTAACGTTACTCTACGACATGGAGAAAACTTTCTTTTCAACTCTCATCTAAATTAAAAATTTATAATAAAGGAAAGTAAAATCTACCCAGCAACGCAACAAGTTTTGATTTGTAACATTCGTCGTATGTCCTTCAAAAGTAAACGAACGTGATACATAACTAGGAAACCGAAAGCCCAAACGTGAGATATTGACTTGTTGTTATTAAATATTTACAAACAAAAGTCGCCGTGGCACAGATCGGCGGCGATGCGGTCAGAGCGTCGCATTTGCACGGTCAGCCCGCGTTACGTGGCCGCGGACTTTCTCGCGCTTTCCTCGCCTCTTAATTGACGTAACGAACGAACGACTCTCACACGCGCCGCACAGAAAAACGCATGAGTTGCATCACACGAGGAGAAATGGCTGCACGCCACTGACTCTGTTGCAACTGCACCAGTTACGTCTCACGGCGCTTTCCCCGCTCCATTGTGATCCCCACCCACGCACCGACGAAAGTGCTCCTAGAGATGAGACCGAATTTATCGCGACGATGGCGAGCATACGCCGCTTCTAGAAAAAAGAAAGTAACACTATAGAAAGCGATTGCGCCGAACGTCGACCCGCGGCGAGTGGTGTGCGCCAGAAATAGAAAGTTCCTCCAAAAGGCCAGCCGGCTGCTCCCTTTGACAAATAAACAAATGACGGGAGAGGAAAGTGAGAACAGTCGGGGGCGCCGCTGAACCTGTTCCCGGCCCGTGGCCCACGTCACCTGCTATTACCGGGGATTATTCTATCACTGACCTACTAACGAAATTACTTTACTCGTTAACCTTTGATCATTCAATAATCGGCTACCATTCTTACAATAATTTAGTAATGCAGTGTCAATGTGATAACAGTCTCGACCGGTCTACATGCATTTTGGATGCTTAGAATGTTTATTAATTTTGTGTTATGCAGTGTAGCGTAAGGGGTCGTTGACTTTATCCGTCACGAATAGAGACTCACTGCTTTCTAAAATAACTATTTAGTGTCACCTTGTGGCACGCAACATGACGCCGTTGCGTCATATGTTTTTCATTAGTACTAACTTTGCTGAATTGTCGTAAATTATTATAGTTCTTAACTTTATACCTTGAAGAAGGACGCACGAGCGTTAACGTTCATGAATTAGTATATCTATTGTTAAAGATGTTATGCAAGAGTTAGATAACTGTCGGCCCACTTTTATATCTTCCTGCTTACAAGTTTTTTCAGTAAGTTAGCCAGTAGGTATCGACATACCTAAAAACAGTCTTAATGTAAGTCAACAAATGACTGTTCCAATTAGTATTTGTAAACGTGCTTTTAGTACGAGATTAGCGTAACTGTATTCACAAGACCAGGGGCACGTTAGCGTTGATAACATACTAAACTGCCTAGGCTCATAACATGCAAAACAATTGTTACATTACGTCGGTCGGTTCGTTACTTTCTAGTTTATGGGTATCGTGAACACATTGAAAGTGTGACCAAACTTCTCCACGTTTTATAACCTGTGACTAAAACAACTCAATTAATTGGTTAATGGAATTTATTGTCTACTTATGGATTATAAAATGCTTCAAAATCAACTGTAATTGCTAGCTGCTCTTAACATATGCGACGTTGATTATCTGTAACAGCGCCAGTCTTAAAAAGATCTCTATGATAAGTAGGTAGGAAACTCGACGCGCTGTCACATCTCCACGTCAACGATGTAAGCAGACACAATAGGCTGCCACTCCTAATTATGAAGTTTGGAAACGTAATTTCATGCGAGTTGAATGCTCGTTTCGGATGCAAGGTCGCCGAGTTATCGCCAACATCACGTGCGTGGGCGCTGTAGTTTGTTATACAAGCCAGGATGTTTGGCAAAGCGAACCGTAATCTTTACAGCATTGTAAGTTTTAGTGCGCGGCCAAATTTTGGTACTAACTACTTTGTATTGATTTTGTTTTCTTTCCGCTTGTTACAGAGTTCGATGGTACCACAGTGTTATGCCGCGTGTGCGGTGACAAAGCCAGTGGGTTCCACTATGGCGTCCATTCCTGTGAGGGCTGCAAGGTAATTATTATTTTATTTACATAATGTAAAATTGAACTTTTTATTGTTTATTATGTTTAATGAACTGTCGTCAAATGCTGACCAGCACTACTACAAACTCGCAACTGAAACCACCACGAACCAACTGTGAAATGCAAATCGGTATATCAAGTTATTTTTTCATACAAAGTTTTGAACAAAGTTGATTTTATTAATAGCTAATTGAGTGAGGGACATGCGGGCCTTCTCATGATAAAACAGGAAGCGTGTGTGCGGGTGACAGTGTCCCCGCCCGTCACGGTCTGCGGCGAGACTCAAGAGGCACTAGGCCTGCCGCCGCCAAGGCCACACGGAAGACAATCTCTGTGCATTCGGTACACAAAGCCTGACCAGATGACTTTATTTACTATGAAATGTCAATATTGTGCGGGCCCAACTCACCCGGCCTTAATAATAAAACTATTGACACAAAAGAATTGTGTGAACTTGTTGCGTCAAAGCTGTTTTGGGACGCCGGTGGGGTATCTACCTGCCGGCCCCGGCGGAGCGGTCAGCCCCTGCGCCCCGTTTCTATCACCTTTATTTTTGTTATTGATACCTGTGCCGGAACCATCACACGGGAACGAGCCGGCTCTTTTGTATGGGACCAAACTGGTAGCGTAGATGCACCGCCCGAGGTCAGCTTGAATAAAATGATTTGAAAGGTTAATAGTGTCGACGTGACGCAAAGCTCGTGACGTTCTATGATTATAAATTTATAACTTCCCCTCTATCCCTCGCTCGCATACTGCTTTCGATTGCAGCTCGTGACAAATCCCGAGTATTTTGTGGGTCACACACACAGGCGCACAAGTAAGGACATTTGGAGAACACTTGAGACGCATTGTCCTTAAAGTCGGCTGAGGACGTACGCATATGCCATCCTTTTTGTTTTTGTCAACATGACTGTTTTTGTTCATAAAGACAAGTGATTGCCGTCCGAGCTTGTTATACTCGTACGTTCGGGCAGACGCACATCCAGTGCCAGAGCTCATTCGAAAGTGCGAGTAAATAAATAAAAATACAAAACCGAAACAGGTCGGCCACGAGACGACTCCAAATAAAAAATGACGAGCCAAGGTCGTGAGCTCGGGATCGAGGCGTCCCCGGCGAGCACACGTTACTACCATGTCAACAAACCGGCCGTTAAATCAAACCCTTGCTTTTATTACTGCACTGAAATATTCATGTAGCGATAAGTATCTTCATTCGGTCCTGAATAAATCAGTCTGATGATCCTAACCGAATGATAATGCAATAATTCGCCGACTCCAGTTAGCTCCAATTTGCATTAACATGGGTGAATTGTGGAGTCAGTAACCGCCCCTCCCAGCAAAGGACGTATTCATAAGCGTGAAAGCGATGCGAGGAAGCAGACGGGCTGGAAGTGCAAGTGTACCGCGAACTGGTTTGGAGCGGGCTGGGTACAAAGCGTGTCCTTCACCGCGTCTGCATTGTGCAGCCATCAGCCGGGCCGTTACCAGACGGTAATAATAGAGAGATTACAACTCAAATCACAGCCAATTATGTATGTCTGGACGATATGAACGTGAAAGTGCGGTTATTATCATCAAAGTTACCACGTTATTACTATCAGAGCTTCCACTACATAATCATAGTCTTAATCGTAGAGTAAACATGCTAAAAAACATAATTTGCTTTCTACCAAAACTAAACTTAAAACCGTGAGATCACACTCTACATTACTGCGAGTCTTAAGAACACGATTGTGACGTCACACGCCAGCTGGCGGTGATATTGCGAAACTCAGTTTGACGTTCCACTACTCGCCACTAGGTGGAGCTACGAAATGCCGCCACAATAACGCAGCGACACTGCTGCCACTACGTTGTGCGGGCACAAATGCAAAACACCTGAATGAATGACGAGTAAGCGTATAGTTTTATGGCTCGCTTGAACGATACGTACTACGCTGTGAAGTCAACGAACTCTTAATTAAATAAAGCTGTACGTCATAATAATCTTCACACACTAAATCTTCTAATCATTTGGATTATAATTTGACCTCACTGATTTGACAGCATTACTAATAGAATACTTGATAGATTTTTTTTACTTTTTCGATTTAAACTTGTCCACATTCATAATGCTCACTTATTAAACTAGGAATTCAATTTTCACAAATATCGAAACAAATAGACAGTTAGGTACTAACTGATTTCAAATTGGATTTTTATGAATTTCTTTGAACAAAGCGATTTAACGTAGGTCTTTTCTCAGTTGATAAGACAACAGGAGCCGGTCTGTTCTTTGTTCGCGGAGGTGACCGACTTATTTCCGCGTGTAGTGGGTCGCTTATATTTCGGCACCAATATGCGGTGCAGAGCGGCCGGGCGTCGACCCCGCCTGGCGCACACTCCTCTCTCCTCGTCGCAGCCCGTAAACAACTTCTACGGCAGCAAATGTACGCGCAACGTGAACGTAACCCACATTATTTTTGAACTGTCAGCTTAAAAGTTCATTGATCTCTGAACGGTCACATTTTATTGGGAGCATCGTGCTGTTGCGTTTGCGTTTATGATTTCCTGTTGAGCCAGATGTGTTTACAGTATACGAAATTACTATTCGAAATCTGATTAATTAATGCATCTTACAAATTAAACAATAGGTATTATTGTTCAATACGTTCCGTACCATAGGTATTATTAGGTCTTTTAATGAAAAGTCTCGCTTTACATGTAATAAATTACTTAACACGTTGATTGCCTCAAACCAGATACAATAGAAAAATTATTGTTTGTCGGTCACCGGTGACCACCACGGGGATTAAAGACTTCACTCTATTTCACATCAATGTTTAGTGTCAAAATTGTTTTTTTTTGGATACATAAATAATTAATTAATTTATCACTGTTTTTCTTGGCTCCATTAGGTAAATAGCTTATTTACATTTTGTTTATATAATATTACTCAGCTTAGAAAGAAGTATATATTGTAAAAAGATTTAACGAGACTAAATCTGTCTAGTCATTTATACAAATGACAAAAAATGTGCTGATGTACGTCTCACTCAAACCCGCTATTTGTTGCTGAATTCGTAAATAATATTTAACTTGTGTCTTAGAATTAATAATCTATACCACACATATTATTATTCTATTTCTTATTCTAGAAACGTTTTCATAACTGAATAGGTCTGGTTAGCTAACCATGATTAATAAGTTAGTGCAGATATAAAATCAAGATACGTGAACACAAAATGAATCACAACCCCGTTGTGAGTCAGCGTATGGTCGTTATCAAGTAAACATCTGTGCACCGGCAGGCACGTAGAATGGACTGTTAGTCGCAAGACGCTTCCTCGGAAACTTGGATGATGCGTCAGCATGTTTTCGGCTTTAGCCGATCGGTGTTAGCGAAGTCGTTGGCCGCTGCACCGTTAGCCGCGCCGCCCTGTCGACTCGCTCATGTCGCCATCGTCATTTGTGACAACCATATACATAATTTCACATCTTTATATTATGTGATATTTACATACACAATTATAATAGCGATATAAGCAATCATTGTTATAAAAAATATTGGTTATAAAATAAAAGTTGTCATAGAAATTTTAACTAAATTATACATTTACTTCTATTATTTTTCTAGACAGTTTTAAGTGGCACAGTATTTTTTACAAAAGCAATAGAATCATTGAATACACGACATCAAACTGTATGAGAACATTAAAATTTATTCCGTACGTTATCAGTTATGTTACTAACATTATTTCAATACCGGTTTCTAATTGCTTGCTAAATTCTTTCTTAGCTACAAATTAACTAATTAGTCAATATGTCAAAAAAGCGTAACGTAAATGTCGCTAATGCTGAAATGACTCTTTTAAAATTAGCAGCACTTTGAAAATTACAAATTTATGTGCTTATGATTTACATTCATATTTCCAAGTAACTTGTTCATCATACTTCTTCATACTTATCCACTTTACGTTTGTAAATCAAAAGTAGTATCTATTACATAGCTGAGTAAAAAACAAAATATTTTTAATTGGTTTTATATAATAATATTATCAATCTATTTTTAAAGTAAAGACGTTTACATTCTGAGTTCTGAGTCACAACTTTATCAATTGACCTAAAATGTGCCAAATACTGTTACTAGAATTCAATAAGCACCGGATAGGTATGATGAGTAAAGTGTTTTTTAGAACTCAAAACGAAGTAACCGTGTTAATTAGATAGCGGTCGTTGACACGCCGAAGCTATTTCATTAAAACGAAATACATTTAAATATGAGTTACAAAAAACAGGAAGACATACTGATGTACAAACTTACGAAACCCTATTCACTACTGCTGGCTTGTCCATAATACAAAGCTCTATATATCACATACGTGGACAACAATTCGACTGATATTTATCATAGTCGTACACTGTATACAAAGTGATGCGGGGCGGCGGGAAAGGTTTTGTTTTCGCGGTATAGGGTCGACGACCGCGCGGTCGGTCACTGCCCGCGCTGCGACCAATTATGGGCCACTCGCACAGCGCACAATGGATCGATGGCAGCGCAAAATTGGGCCACCGACCGACCTGAACGTTTCTCGCACCGACCCGCACGCCCTCTCTGTCATGCGGCCCGGCTGCGCAGCCTCCGCACTCCTTTACGAGCACATTAAATTGAGGCCTCGATATATGGATATGTAATTATTAAAAAACACTGCATTTTGTGTTTCCACCTGGATTTTAAAAAAACTTACACAAATCGCTGGTATATAGTGCTGAATTCATTATTATTTTTAATTACATACCTATGTAATGAATCAGATAATTAATTAATAATGAATAATAAATTAATATTGAATAATATATTAGAGGGCCAATTATTTCTGACATAACTTTTTTACTGTTCGCTAAATAAAGTGATAGTGAATGATTCGTTTGACGAGTAGAAGAACTATAGCAATATTGTTCTACTAATTATCATTGCAACCCTTAATGAGGAGCGCGCGCGCATTGAGGTAGGCCGTGACGTATGCTTGACGTCATCATGTATAAAGCCGGTCGACGACCTAAACGAGCTGCGCCCTAGCTCCCGGGCGACGGAGGGTGTGGAGAGGAGGGGCGGCGGTTGTGCAATCGAGCGGTCGGTGACCCGGGGTGAACGGCCGTGCGCCGCGACGCCGCCGGGATGCGCCCGGCCTATATCCGGCGCACCGGTGCAGCGGCAGCGGCGCATTCTAGAGCGGCGAGGACCGTTAGGAGCGCCAGCGGGGCACGCGCGGGGGCCGGGGGCACTCTCACTTTCTCGGTTGGGTCGGCGGCCGACAAGTAGGTCGCGCGGGTAACTGTGTGCCGCGCGGCGCAGCGCCCGCACAGTCCGCTCTCAGTCGCCCTCCGTGTCGGTGCAGCGCGCAAAACACTATTACCCATTACAGTCACGTCACAGTTGGTTAAGCGAGTGGTAGTTTTAGTGGCTGGTTTGTGCAAGTGAATGGTGCGTGCCATGTCGTGTGGCGCTGAGTTGCGTGAACGGCATTCGGTGCTGGTCAGCATGTTGGAGGCTCGCCGCGAGTCCAGCGACTCGGGTTGCTCCAGTGACGACAGTTCCGACGTCGAGCGAGACTCTAATTGCCGCTGTGATCCCCAGGGTTTCTTTCGGCGGTCCATACAACAGAAGATACAATACAGACCCTGCACGAAAAACCAGCAGTGCTCCATACTTAGGATTAACAGAAATCGGTGTCAATACTGCCGGTTGAAAAAATGCATTGCTGTTGGCATGAGCAGAGATGGTGAGTGTTATATTTTTTATTTATTGTAATAAAAATGTTGAAAGCAACATGTGAAAAAAGTTAAATAAATAAAGTAATAAAAAATTTAATTAATAAAAGTTTATTTTCACATTTTGCTTTAAAAAAATCCCTAATGAAAAATTATATTTTATTAAAAAATATAAATTTTTGTTATGTTTTATTTTAATGAAAGATAATATATTTACGTAAATCCATTTACATTTTATACACATTTTGTGTTTGTGATAAAAGTTTTAATGTGTAATGTATTATTAAAAGTTAGTTTATTGTGCGCGAATTATAAATTATTATCTCATCATCAACATTGTGGTTATGTGTTAATTGACTGCAAGATTGAAAATATATGTTTGCGTACGTGCACGTACGTCGGGTAGTAGTGTGCATACGCAATTAGCGCAGGAAGGTCGTTCTCGCTGTATCTGAGCGCGCCAAGTGGGACGGCACGCGTGCTCAGACAGATCCTATTTCGCGGTGCGGAGCGTGCAACGCGCATGGGGCGAGGGCGGGGCGCGCGGGGCACGGGCCCTGTGGTGTGGGAGGTCGGTTATGCAAGCGCGGGTGAGCGCACGCTAAGCGGGTCGACGGCCGCCGCCGCAGCCGCGCCGCTCCGCTCGTTGCGACACTCACCCGCTGTGGCCGCGTCACTGTAGCTCAACCGCGGGTGAAAGCGGAGAAAGGCGCGTTTCGTAAGAGTGAGAGTGAAATTTTATATTTTCACTTTCGTAACGCAGATCGTTGCCCTCACGTTTCCTCGATGTAAAGTATCAATCATCTACATAATCGAAATGTGTATTTGTATCGAAGGTGTATGTCATGTTGTTTTGGCAAACAGCAATACACCTCGCGTCATACTTTCTCGATACATAAATGTAAGCTTTTATTTAAAGTGATGAGATAAAATATAACCGCAAGAACAACAAACAAATAAATTAGATTTTTCTAACAAATGCAAAAACAATATATTTTTCGTGGTAAATATTCTATTTTGATAAGCCGATAGTTCCTTTTACGTTTAGAAACTAAAAAAAGGTTGAACCCATTCATTAAATTATTGAAACAGTTCTGCTACTCAACGCTAGATGGCGCAGAAACCGTGACAGCAGCGCGCTCTTTCGTAACCGCGATAGAACTTGGAACTAAATACTTTACTTTGATGAAGTCGTAGCGTAAAACTTGTATCTTTTATAAATGAAAAATTTATAAATTTATAAATAAACAAAAGAATAATTGGTTTCAATTTAAATTTTAGTTTATCATTTAAGTGATAACATTTATTTTAAAACAATTTACAACTAAAAATATTTTCATGATTTCTAAAATATATATAATTATATGTATTTATGACAAAAGAAAAGTATCTGTAGTTTTAATTATTTTTATTAGTATTTCCTAGAATGAAAAATAATATTAATTAATATTTGTCCTTGAAGTTTAATAAAAATTATAATATAATTTTTTTAATTAATCAAATTAGTAGAAAACCTCGTAGCAAAAACCGTGTCTGTTGTCGCAAAGTTTAAAACTCCAATTAAAATCAGTAGGAGTTTAAATGCGGAAATCCAAACAAAACATCCTCGTACATTTTGCGAACCATAAAACAATCAGCCAATGTTCGAGTCTTGTCAAATCGTCAAGGTTCAAGTGGCGCGAACGCCGATTAGGATGGGGGGGGTACGGCAGAGCGGTGGGGCCCGGGTGCGAGGGGGGACAAGTATTCGCGGGGGCAGGGGCCTGCGCGGAGTTTATTGACGGTGCCCCCGCTCTCCCCTCCGCGCGGCGCGTCAAGTTCAAGGTTGGCGCGGCGCGCGCCGCGACGCAGTGCGAGGGAGTCCGGCCCGCGCACCGGTCGTCAGCCCTCATTGCTATCGCCATGTCAGTGTACCGCTCACCACTCCGCCACGAGAACGCGACGATCGCTCACAGTGACTGCTCCAGTGTACGCCGCTGACTACGCGGTGCGCTAAGATAAACATTGGATTACTACTCCTCATTTGGATTACAGTGAATGTGTTAATTGATAAAAACGATAGTGCTATGTGACATTCTACTTAGTGATTTAATTAAATATAGTCAAAAACTAACTTATAGTTACCATTATACAATTTATCTGTGGCCATAGGCTGTGAAATAGTTATTAGTGAAAAACTAAAATGGTGTCAGAAATGGCTGAAGATTTACCAATCCTGAAAGGCATCCTGAATGGGGACGTGAAATATCACAATGCTCGTACGTATAGTTTTTAAATAAAAAACATAAACTTAATTAGTTAACTTTCGACTTGAATATTTAACTTTTTTCAAATATTTGTTTTTTCGTAGCAGGTGTTAGATATGCTACGGATCTCGTAGCACGCGTTCATGTTTTACTCACGTACATATATCGCGAACGTTCAAGTTTCAGCATTGGTTATGTGCTACGAGTATACCTACTATAAATTATTAACGCAATAATTTGAATTAAAATATTAAATTATCATAAATAAATAACCTACCGATAGTTGTCGTAAAAATTTAACTAATAGTGCTGTCGTATAAACTCTACTTATAATAAATAATTTTGATAACGAGTACCCATATATCAAGCAACTTATTTATTTATTTAATTTAATGTAGGTTCTTATTAGATTTAAATATTAAACGGAAACCATTGAAAGCAAATAATCTGTAAGGTATGAGACATCACTTATGCCCGGTTGTAATAATAAAAGCAAATTGAAACAAACATAAAAGAGGCGAATCATCGCAAATGCCAAACAATGGAAGCATGCATCTGGTGCGGCGGCCCACATCGCGCAGCGAAAGTCGGGAGAAATGGCAGGCACTCTCCGCTTTCGTTTTCAACAGCGAGCTCAAACACTTTCACCGGCGCGCGCGCACGAACGGCGCAAGCGGCGCGCCCGCCCCCACCGCATACTACCTTTTAGCTCGGAGCGCCTAGCTCGAGAAAGTTGTAACACTTTTTAGTGTGACCTCGCATTTCGCGCTTTGTCACTCGTCATTCGAACTACTTCAGTTAACCGCGTCGCGTCGGTCCCGCGGATTTTGTAAAGCTCTACCGTACTGGGGCGGGCTCGACCGGTGCGACGGGCGATGAACTCTACCCTCGCGCCGTCAGCTGCTCGTGCACATGGTCCGCGCACCCGCATACACGCGCACCTCGCGACAGCTGCAGCCCGACGTATGTTTAGCCGCGACCTTGCACAACATTTTTGTCGTTAGTCGCCGCTCCATTATATTAAGCGCGTTGCACCCTTCGATGCTGATGTTTGTTTTCTTTTGTTTTAGCTGTCCGGTTCGGACGTGTGCCAAAGCGCGAGAAGGCGCGAATCCTCGCTGCGATGCAGCAGTCGTCGTCGTCGCGGGCGCACGAGCAGGCCGCCGCCGCGGAGCTCGACGACGGGCCGCGGCTGCTGGCCCGCGTGGTCCGCGCGCACTACGACACCTGCGAGTTCACCAGCGACCGCGTCGCTGAGATGCGAGCGCGAGCTCGCGACTGTCCCACCTATTCACAACCCACTTTGGTAAGCATCACACTTTTACTCTCGAAACCTTTGTCACTTCATTTCTTAACCTACCTACTACTATTTTGAACTTTTTAAATGGAGGTCTAACGTAATTTCTCTTTGTTTTAGGCTTGTCCACTAAACCCGGCGCCAGAGTTGCAATCCGAGAAAGAGTTCTCGCAGAGGTTTGCACACGTAATACGCGGCGTGATCGACTTCGCCGGCCTCATCCCCGGTTTCCAGCTCCTCACGCAAGACGACAAGTTCACATTGCTCAAGAGTGGACTCTTTGACGCGTTGTTCGTGCGCCTGATCTGCATGTTCGATGCGCCGCTAAATAGCATAATATGCCTAAATGGACAGCTTATGAAGCGAGACTCCATCCAGAGCGGTGCCAATGCGAGATTTCTCGTTGACTCAACTTTCAAATTCGCAGAGCGAATGAACTCCATGAATTTAACTGACGCTGAAATCGGCCTTTTCTGTGCAATCGTACTCATCACGCCAGACCGACCAGGTCTTCGTAACATCGAGCTCGTTGAACGAATGCACGCGCGACTCAAATCATGCCTACAAACAGTTGTCGCGCAAAACAGACCCGACAGGCCTGGATTTCTTCGTGAGCTAATGGACACTCTTCCTGACTTGAGAACTCTCAGCACGTTACACACAGAGAAACTTGTCGTATTCCGCACAGAACACAAAGAGCTATTACGGCAAAAGATGTGGGGAGATGAAGAAGGTGTCTCGTGGGTAGATTCTGGCGCTGATGAATCAGCAAGAAGCCCAATCGGTTCAGTATCGAGCAGTGAGTCCGGCGAGGCGGCCGGCGACTGCAGCACCCCCCTGTTGGCCGCCACGCTGGCCGGCCGCCGGCGACTCGATTCGCGAGGCTCCGTCGACGAGGAAGCGCTCGGCGTGGCGCACCTCGCGCACAACGGCCTCACCGTCACCCCGGTGCGCCCCCCGCCCCGCTACCGCAAGTTGGACTCCCCTACCGACTCAGGCATCGAGTCCGGTAACGAGAAGCACGAGAGGATAGTTGGGCCTGGCTCCGGCTGCTCCAGCCCCCGCTCCACATTCGAGGACCCCTCGGAAGACAGACGGCCACAGATCTCGGGACACGGGCACGCTGATGATATGCCAGTACTGAAACGCGTGCTCCAAGCACCCCCACTATACCTCGCGTCCCTCCATGATGGACGAGAATTTTAAGCCACACAAGAAGTTCCGCGCGATGCGTCGCGACACCTGCGAGGCGGAGGCTCGGCCCCCGCGGCCCACGCCTTCCCCGCCAGCGCAGCACCAGCACCCGGCGAACTTGTCGCACCCGGCGAGTCCATCTCACCCGGCGCTCTCGCCGCGCCCGATGCGCATGTCCCTGTCATCGACGCACTCGGTGCTGGCCAAGAGCCTGATGGAGGGCCCGCGCATGACGCCCGAGCAGCTGAAACGCACGGACATCATCCAACAGTACATGAGGCGCGGCGAGGCGGGCGGCGAGTGCCCAGCGCGCGCCCGGCCTGCTAGCGTGCTACCGCGGCGCGTCGCCGGCGCCCGCGCCCGTGCTGCTGCAGGTGGACGTGGCCGAGGCGGACGCGCCGCAGCCACTCAACCTGTCCAAGAAGTCGCCGTCGCCGCGCCCTTACATGCCGCAGATGCTGCCCGCGTGAGGCCGGCCCGCGGAGTCACTCGTCTCCGCCACCCCACCCCGACCTACATTAAATTAAATGAAAAACACTAGTTAATAATAATCGTTCGCAGATCGTTTTAATATATTATATGTGATAATTCGTTTAGGAAGAGTGCGTGCGTGGCCGGCGCTGGTCGAGGAGAGCGCCCGAGACTGAACATAATTTAAGACTATATAAGTGTAATTTATAATGCAATGGAGCGCCGGTCGCGGTATGTTTGTGTGGTATCGTATGTGCGTATGTGAGCGTGCTCAGTCATTTGTTTGTTAATATAAATAATGACAGGTTGTCGAATTAAAACAAACTTGTAAAAATTACTTCTGTATTTCATTCCCAACATCCCAAAAATACCACAAAATTAAAGATACATTTAAGAAAATTTAAGTAGGTACACACAAAGTAAACAGACAATGAATATCAATGATGATTTACTATAATAGTCTCATTTAGATACCACACTTATACATATCATACTTAAAGTGAGATAATTTTATTACAATAATTCGTATCTTAACTTGCCATAAACGGTCAAATCAGGAATACACAAGACTTTATGTCTCAAAAGTCTTACACGTGGACGGGCCCTAAGAGTCTTTTCCCACCTTGTCAATTGTTCTGAACATCAGCCTATGAAAACACAAATGTTGAAAAATACAACAAAATTTTCGTTAAAAATTATTTGAACATTTTATCAACCTATGATTTATTGAGCCGACATCTTTTATGTGGGCAAAAGTTCTTACTGGTTTATATTCTTACGAAATAAATTTCAAAATAAATAAATAATTTACTGCAATATATACAGAATTTAATGAAATATTTTTGATTTAAATGCTGTAGATAGCCAACACCAATTATTAAGAGAGGTAGAAGCTCTAACAATACTAAAGTGAAAATCTAGAGCAACAAGTCACCTACTCGTGCGGCGTGCCCATTGGTTTCATTCTGTCGTTGCACTATCCAAAGAGGATTTGTAATAAAATTATGAAGAGGTTCAAAACTCTAAAGATAAGAGTAAAAATTAACAGGATTCTTACCATGGTTTTCGATGTCTATGAGTATATCCGATATTTCGGCAGTTATATGCACCATAATCACGGATGTATTGTGAAAAAAGAAAAGAATCCCGTTAAAATTACTCTTTTTTAAGTGACTACAATAGTTTAAAAAGTTATATCTAATGATCTGAGTAGGTAATATCAATAATAAATTATCTGAAGTATTTATCGTATAGCCGACTGCTTAATCAACAAAATAACAACACTAAAAAACATAGAGGTTGCTCATCTAGGAAGCTAAAATATATAGAGGAAGTGATTCTGAAAGGTTACCATCGCAAAAGTCAACAGAGTAGTCAACTTCCGCGATTTATATTGATCAATCTGGTAACTTATGGCAGCGGGATCGGCACGCTAATAATATGATGAACTTGAAACACGTTAAGGCACAAGCTGCGGTATTGTGGGCCCGCGATAAAAAAAACTAGAAGGGCGGTCGGTCGACGACCCTCGCCGCTTCCGCGCCCGCTGCCGCTTCCAGCTGACCCCAGGCCCACGGCCGCTCGTGGTTCCGCGTTCTCAATAGCGCCGCCATGCTCACTGGTCATTAAGGTTTCTAGGAAATAAAACAACTGTAAGTAGGGAACTGTTATATGAGACTCATAATCAGGTTGAAAAGGGGTGAGGAATGATTTGCCACTGTTACGTATTGGTAACAGTCAAGTAAAAACGTCATAAATTAAATTTCAGAAGGTTTTAAATTAAAAATACAATGTTTACACTGCTCTCTAAAACTATATACAACGTGTAACAGAAAGGTGTGGTCAAAAGTGTATCCGATCTATATCTTGTATGTGTTATATATATATAAGGATATCCCTATGCTTATATATTAAACTTTTTGGATTTAACTAAACTAAACTTAACTAAATTAACTTTATGAACTTAAAATAATGTGTAAACGTCAAACATCCATAAGATTGATGACGCGTGTGTGTTTGTACATGCGTCATCCACTGCGAGACTTTAGAAAATTAATTTCCAAAACGAAAATACTTTTAGTACGAACAAAAGTTCACTGTTGCGGATGTAAGCGCCGAGTTTTATTTGAAGTAAGTAAATATTCTTAAAAATTTGCTTAGTGTAGGTACTTTTTTAAAACGCTGTCTATCATAGGATGAGGACAATCTTGACTACGGAAGGCTACAGTTATCACTCAACTGAAAGTAAATGTTTTATGAATATTGGATACGGTTGAATATTTATTGAAGAAATTTGACAGTTTTGGTTAAGTATATATAGTATAGTAGCCGACTGGCGGACTTTGTACCGCTTTGACAATTTTAATTTTAATTATTTTTTAATTTTAATTATAATTAATTTTAATGACAACAAAACAAACAAAACGTTAACATTTTCCATGACAACAAACAAACAAATCATTCGTCCGCTTAAGAACACTCGTATCCCATGATGGACCTCTATAGCAGCGCCACCTACCGGGTCCAATTGTAAATATAAACCATTCTCGAATCCACTTGAATACACATAAAAAAATTCATCCAAATCGGTCCAGCCGTTTAGAAGGAGTTCAATTTCATACACACGCACAGAAGATTTATATATATAAAGATAATATAGTTAATAAAGAGGTAAAGTTTGTGACTTTGTTTGTTTGTTTGCGGAGGGTAATCTCTGGAGTTATTGGTCCAATTCCCAAAATTCCTTCACTGATAGAATACTACATTCTTTGCGCGTAACATAAACTATATTTTATTTAAAAACAGTATCTTTTTAAAATCTTAAATTCGCGCGAACGAAGTCGCGAGTAAAGTGCTAGTATAATATCTAATATATAAAATTCTCGCGTCACAGTTTTCGTTGCCATACTCCTCCGAAACGGCTTGACCGATTTTGATGAAATTTTTTGTGCTTATCCGGTATCTATGAGAATCAGCCAACATCTATTTTTCATCCCCCTAAATGTTAGGGGTAGTCCACCCCTAAATTTTTATTTTATTTTTTGAGGCAAAACAACGTTTGCCGGGTCATCCGGTATCTATGAGAATCGGCCAACATCTATTTTTCATCCCCCTAAATGTTAGGGGTAGTCCACCCCTAAATTTTTTTTTATTTTTTATGGCAAAACGACGTTTGCCGGGTCAGCTAGTAAATATATAATATTTGTATAAACAATAGGTACTCTTGAGAAAGGTATTCATAGCATAAAACTTTTTGAAAGCTTATCATTTCGTAAACCAAAGCTGAATGTGCCTACAATTTTTCCGAAATTTTTATAGAGCAATTCATCAATCGATGAATCGATGATACTAATGATTGTATGCCATTCTCAAATAATGTTTTTGAGACTCGTCATCAAAATGACTATTCTCGTTAGCAGTACTTGGGTTTAGTAGTTTACAGCATGCTAATCAAAGTAACAGACATTCACAACATAAATTTATGTTTTAAATTGCATTATAAATCACTAGTAGACCCGGCGGACTTCGTACCGCTTTGACAGTTTCCATTCATTCCTGTGGGAATATCGGAATAAAAGCTTTCCTATGTGTTAATCCAGGTTATAAACTTTCTGTATGCGGAATTTCATCCAAATCCATTCAGTAGTTTTTACTTGAAAGAGTAACAAACATCCACTTTGACAGTTTCCATTCATTCCCGTAGGAATATCGGGATAAAAACTATCCTATGTGTTAATGCAAGTTATAAACTATCTGCATGCCGAATTTCATCCAAATCCATCCATCCGTTGCAGCGTGAAGAAGCAACAAATATACACACACACATACACACAAACTTTCGCATTTATAATATTAGTGTGATAAACAAAGGTTAAATATTTTTATACCTTACTAGTGGACCCGGCGGACTTCGTACCACTTTGACAGTTTCCATTCATTCCCGTGGGAATATCGGGATAAAAACTATCCTATGTGTTAATCCAGGTTATAAACTATCTGTGTGCCGAATTTCATCCAAATCCATCCACCCGTTGCAGCGTGAAGAAGCAACAAATATACACACACATACACACAAACTTTCGCATTTATAATATTAGTGTGATAAACAAAGGTTAAATATTTTTATACCTTACTAGTGGACCCGGCGGACTTCGTACCACTTTGACAGTTTCCATTCATTCCCGTGGGAATATCGGAATAAAAACTATCCTATGTGTTAATCCAGGTTATAAACTATTTGTATGCCGAATTTCATCCAAATCCATCAATCCGTTGCAGCGTTGCAAGAAGCAACAAATATACACAAATACTTTCGCATTTATAATATTAGTGTGATTATGTACAAAATTTCATGATTATCGGTTGAATAGTATACGCGTGAAAGCGTAACAAATAACAAACAAACAAACTCACTTTTGCATATTAAGTTAACTCTGATTTAGACACACATCTGCTAATAACGTAAGTACACCACTGTTGTAACCCTGTAAAGGCCATCCCAATACTATCCAAACTACTCGGAGAATCTAGTAGAGTGCAGGAGCACGCTTAGGCTTGCGTGATGCCATTCCCTCTAGAAACCTTCTGACGTTGTTTTGATCGTGATCAAGCAGTGAGCTTGAGGAACCCTTTAAGTTTCTCGCCGCCCCTAAAAAAGCCCGTTGACGCTGTGAAAGCCGTTTATAGATAACAACAAACTCTCTCCTAAACATATTTGAGCTTATCAGCGAAATCAATCTTTTTTTTATATATTGACGTTTCCATGACTGTTGTCAACAAACAAATCATTTTGTATTGGAAAATTTAATTGTCGTTTCTAATATTTTCCGTTACTTATTATAAATGTTTCTTACCGTTTAAACCTTCCCTAAACTTCCACTAATATTTTACACACATAAGATAGGAGTTTTATCCCGATATTCCCACGTGAATGAATGGAAGCTGTCAAAGCGGTACCAATTCCGCCGGGTCCACTAGTAGATACATACATACATACATACATACATACGTACATACGTACATACGTACATACGTACATACGTACATACATACATACATACATACATACATACATACATACATACATACATACATACATACATACATACATACATACATACATACATACATACATACATACATACATACATACATACATACATACATATATACATACATACATACATACATACATACATACATACATACATACATACATACATACATACATACATACATACATACATACATACATACATACATACTTACATACATACTTACATACATACATACACTCGAAAAACATAACCCTCCTGACGCAGTCGGGTAAAAAGGTCCCACGAGTGTCAAGATAATTTCAAAAGCAATATTCGTCGCAGAAACCGGTGTTCTATCAGTCGGGATGGATGTGTTGGGGGCAAAAGTTATTGACCGGTTGCGGGGGGATATGGCTGCCGGGTGCAACGCGCAGCCGCGGCCCTGCACTTGACTCGTTGCGGTGCATCGCCCGCCCGTGGACCGGCACGCGCTGCCGCCCCCGCCACCCCCGCCCCCACGCCCTCGTCCCCACAACTAGCAGCCTCCAGCCTCCGAACCACCCCTGGAACCTATACACTATTATACTATAAACAGAGAAGTGCAAGAGTACCGTGTTCCGCTCAAATTACTTTTCATTTGAATTGTACACCTTCGTTTTTTATTGATCGCATTTCTAATAAGTTCAGGTGCTTACAAGTAGTTTGAATCGTGAATGCAGAAATAATTATGTTTATTTTCACATTTCCGTATAAGAACAGACGACTATCAAAATGCTGTTGTTTTTTTATATTTCAGGACAAGGAAGCGCTCGGCCATTATCCTACCTGATTGTAAGTGACGATAATACTGATGATTTTCATTAATTAGCAAAATAATCTATATGAATATATACGAAAATTGCGCGGACGGAGGAGTATGAAATTTCGCACACTTATAGTTTATATAGAGAAGGTTATCCGAACGTTAATATTTTTTTTAAATTATGCATAAAAATACATTCAATCAACAAAAACAACATTACACACACTACCATGTATTTGATACAGACGCATATGTATTTGACACACACGTATTGTTTGTCTTTAATGCGGCCGACATCTGTCAATGCCAATCCAAACTCACATTCTATCTTTTTTAATTTTTCATTGCTTAGGATACAATCCGTGCAGCCTTAATAAAATTACGGTCGAATTTCGACCACTGGGCGACCACTAGTTACTTTAAAATGTCTTCTAGTGTTCACGTTAGGAAGTCAGTTATTCTAGTCTTTTCCACTTGCACGGACAATTTTATTTTAGTAACGATTGGATTTTTATGTACATACGTTCACACGTAAGCTGACTGGTGTATAACCACCCCATATTCACCAAACATTCGTTTTGTACATAGTATAACAAATATAATATGATCGATTACGATTATTATATTGGAAATAGGCCAGCATCTTTTCCACTTTTGCCATCCATAATTTATCTAATGAAGTCCCCAGCGGTCCTTCCCGGGTCAAATTCCCTTCGATACGAATTACGTGATTGAAGCCGTGCGGGATTGGATTCCTCTACTTCCTGCCAGACTTTGCCATTCCGAGAAGCGCTACAAATGCGTCTGATCTCATTTTGTTGTGCCTACATCTAGACTTGTGACAATCGGAGTTCCGCAAAGTAACACTTGATGAAGTTGATGAAGTTGAAGAAGAAACACTTTCTTGTAAAGGTAAATTGTGGCCAAACTATCGAACGATTTTTTACTCTTTGTATTTACTTCAGCCTTGTACTTTCTTAGTTCGACAAAAGAGACAAACAAATAATGTTACCTATCCTACTAAATAGTAAATATATTGTTTTTTTGAGGTATTCTTTACCTTGATTAACACAGGTTACTTTCATATCGGAAGTCGTGTATTTATGTTTGACAGATCAATTTCTTGCTCTTGAAACCGCAGGTCGAAGCTAGTGTATGTTCAAAGAGTCAAGAAATAATTTCAAGTGAAGATTAAAAGATATTTTTTTAAAGTTACTCATAAATATGGTAACTTTTTGTTTTTAAAATTGCGTAAATAAAAAATAACAGTAACAACGATTAGGTATTTTGTTCTTATTAAAAACTTAATATTAAGTACTTTAATCGTTAATTATTCTTCTTAAATTACTACAAAAGTAAAGTGACATACTATTATTTATCATTAACAATATTGGTCTTACACGGAACCTCATTTATAGACAAATCAACGCACTTAACCGCACTCTTCACACATGCAAACGATTATGGCAAAATCATTACACGCGTAATAAAACGGTTGTTGATAATAAGATTACTCATACGTTCAGTACAACGAAACAACTGGTATCACTGCATGCCTTATGTTGTTCAACAAAACACAATTTCCAATTAAAATTACCGATCCAGTCAAGTGAATGAGGCGAAGTGAGTTCCATGAATAAAGGTTGCGCAGAGAAACAGAAGAAAAATAAACAAAGCAGAATCACGAGCTAATGTTGCTGATCTTATTTGTTTGTACCTAATACTTACCAATCCGCGTTAGTGTCAGGTTGTGGGTTGTAGCCCAATCTCAGCATCTGTTTCTTATTCTTATTCATCTCTCATCTCAGCATATTATGCTATTGTATATATATGGGAAGGCCAGAGACTAGAAGGAGCCCGGAGTGAGAGTGTTATAGGCTGATAACTTTCGGAAAAACACGGTTATATTGAATAATAATAACACTATTAAGAATCTATTAGCCGTACTTATTGGAACCTGTTGCGGTGTCCAGGACGACAGAGTTGTTCATCTCACAATTAATTCGTAACATGCCACTGTCCGTTCCGTCACACGTAGAATGAACTTAGAAAACAATCTGGCTAATATAAGACAAATTCAGTTTTTATTTTCAATACTCAATATTTTGTTGCATTGCATAATGGATTGTTGGGCACAGCACAGCTTAGTAGGAGAGAGGAAGAGATCATGGGAATGTTTAATGTTTTTTTAAACATTCTTATTAATGCGTTTTAATAACAGTCCCGTAAACCCACCCAGAAACGCGAAAAATATATATTATAAATTATTACTTATTTCAAAATTAAAATAGTCTGCGAAAAGATCTCATTAAATGCGCAGATACATAGCTGTCATGGTAGGGACAAAGAGCGACATGCTCCTCACAGGAAGTCCTTTAATTCCCATCACAGGCCTTCAACCTCGTGGCACGGAGGCGGCGGCGCGGAAAATGCCGAAAGCGATGACCTTGAACGGTCCTTGGCTTGGGTGACCATGGCTTACCTACTAATAATAGTTTTAAACTATACCAGTAACACAGTGCCTATATAGTGCGAATTTGATTTGACATTCGATAACATTAACGAAAACGAGAATTTGTAAGGAATTGAAGCAGCGCATCCTACTGACAAACGAAATGAGCTAAAAAATTTTCTATACAAATTCTTGTTGAATAAAAGTCGCACTAGGCCCTCAGAAGTTGAAATTTAAAAAACAGTTTTTCATATTCATTTCTAAATTTTGATTTCCGTTGAAAAGTAATTCTTCTCTTAATAGTTATTTTTCAAATCTCCTCTGAGTAAATGGGAAAACGCTTGCTAAAAATATTGATAACAAAACTTATGTAGTAGCTATATTATTATTATTACTTAAGTAAAATTATGCTGATAACATGTTGACATGCCTATGAAACCTAATTTGTTTACTTTTAAAATTATAATAAAATACTAGTCTCCGCTGCAGTTCTCAGAAAGTTTTTAATCAAACTCCCAATATTTTACGCGGAATAGTCACTACAAGTGGCGGGGGATCGAAAAAAACCTTCCCTATGAATTCACTCAGAGAAATCTCGATGTAACTTAAAAGTATACCATTTTAGGGTTGCCTTAGTACTTCTAAATTACATTGAAAATAACAATCATTACGAAGTTTCCTCGATGTTTTTCCAGTGAAATTACTACCAGGACTAAACTACTTCAGTACACTTTTCTTATTAATACATTTCTCTGAGTTTCCGTCGCTGGACTTACGCACGGTTTTTCATTCCGGAAGAACTTTCTGATCATAACTAAAAATAACCATAATAACCATAATAATATCCTGCTCGTGGAAATTTTTTCAGCATTTGTGTTTTTGAAAATAACCATACAATTCAACACAGCATGCCCAGATTAATTTATTCCATAACTCTCACCCTCTTTCTTTATAGGGGTAGGTTAATAGATCTTCACCTATTTCTATTCCGACATTCTGCTGACTTACTGCACACTCATACATGCATCTGTTTTTTTGTTGACGATATTTCAGTAAGATCTCGATCTTAAGTGTTTCAGGTTTAACGTTCGGTCAACGCTTCCCTGCCGGTTCCGTGCCCTCCTGCACAGTACCTATAGATATTAAATTTTGCACAGCGTGTGGGCGGGGGGAGGCAGGGCGGCCGCGTGGGCGTCGGGGTGGCGGCGGGCGGGCGGCGGGGAGGGGGGGCTCCAAGGTCGCAGAGTCACAGCCGGGCAAGGTCGCCGTGCCCGCGCGTGCCCGCCCGCCCCGCGCCCCGCGCTTCTTCCCCTATCACACCCTGGATTTGTGTGGGAGGTGACCTTTATTCTCCTCAGGAATAATTGTATAAATACTTAATGCCTTTTTTCAGGCCTACTCGTACATCTAGCGGGTAGGTACACTTTTCTAAAAGTGATTGAGTCGCTTGCCGATTGTCAGACTATTGCGTCACATTTTGCGACGCGGAGAAATGACTCGAGTTTATTTCTCGACTTGTTACACATGTTTTGATAGATTATCTTTTATAGATGCTCAACATCGTACTATATTGTAATAATATTGCGGAATTAGGTATATGTGGCTATCAGTTCAATGTTGTGAGATAGTAAAGTTTGCAGCTCACGGGTGTCGATAAATTTTCCAGGAACGCTTGGAAGTCCGCTCCCGCAGCCCCCGCCCCGCATACACGCTCTCCCACTGAACCTACGCGTAATCAAATCACAAATTGATACATCGTGAGCTCAGCTAACTCGGTGAAACGGTGAGTTGAACAGATATATGACAATTCATTTATCTGCGTTTGCGTCTGTGTTACATAGGCAGTGTTGTCATGGCCAAAAAGTATATTAATATTATCAGGATTATTACTATATTTTTGTAAGACTTGTTGAGCAGATATACTGATCGGATATAAGATCCGATCAGTGGGTATAGTGGTTTGCGCCGTGATTACGGATGTATAAAGTTTTTGCGGGTGGATTTGTGAGAGAAGACAAATTAATCTACACTCCGTATTTGTCGTGTTGGCGTTTAACACTCGTACTGTAATGTTAGTATTATTGTTAGGGCAACGATAAAGTGGTGGCAGCTTGACAAGCGGATTAAATACAAGCGCTACCACCAACCAAACCAAGAAAAATAATATGTATTACTAGCGCCCGCCCGCAGTTTCACCCGCGTGGTTCCCGTTCCCGTAGAAATATCGGGATAAAAAGTATTCTATGTGTAAATCCAGCTTATAAATTATCTGTATGCCGAATTTCATCCAAATCCATCTATCCGTTGCAGCGTGAAGAAGCAACAAATATACACACACACATACATACATTCGCATTTATAATATTAGTGTGATAGTGTGATTCGCTGGGCCACATCGGACCAATGGACCACAGAGACGGAACTTATTATTCTCTTGAACTGGCTCATACTACATCTCACTGTATCAGATGACCGCTTAATGGCACGGCTCTTATTTTTGCGGTTTTACATAGAAGGTTCTTTTTCCATAATAATAAACCTACAGAATCTTGTCATATATTTTTTTTTAATATAGAAAGGCACGTTCATTAACACTATAGTACTTACAGTAATATAACGAATCATTAATTTATGTTATGTTAGTTATTCGATAAGTATAATGCATATAACTTTATTTATCTATAATTCAAGACTTTACCAAACATTTTACTAACAATCAATAATACAAATAAAAGTTTTTATTGTCACAAATATTCATCATCAGCTCATTTTATGTCCCCACTGCTGGGGCACGAGCCTTCCCTATGGATGGATAGGGAGAACGGGCCATAAACCACCACGCGGGCCCAGTGCGGATTGGTGGTTGTTAACGACTGCTAATTCAGCCGGGACCAACGGCTTAACGTGCCTTCCGAAGCACGGAGGAGCTCGAGGTGATACATTTTTGGTCACCCATCCGATGACCGGCCTTTGCGAAAGTTGCTTAACTTCAGTAATCGCACACCGAGCGCGTTAACCACTGCGCCATCGAGCTCCTCACACACAAATATTCCTCCTCGAGCACAAATATTAAATTAACTTAATTGAAGTTTGAGTTCTCAAACTTCTTTTAAGTATTTATTAAATACTTGTTCCAGGAAAACAAACAACGTATTTTACTAATAACACAGACTACTAGGTTAAGGCTGAAGCGAAAGATAAGTAATATTGGATAGTACCTCATAAAGCTATTAAGGTAAGTAGATGGAGTCTGAAAGCTTGTTTGTGACATAAACTGTTGACTTTCCTTCTTCCATTTCGATAGTGTTTATTTAATATTAATATTATGAAAATTATACTGTAAATATTTTTATACACATGAATTTATTATTAGTATTATTTTAGAAAGAGACTGCTGTTGGTGCCAATGTTCATTGCACCGTAACCAGATTTAAGGGGCAGCGAGGTGCTTAGGGCTGTGTTTAAGATTCCAATCTTCGGAGGATTTCTCGAGGGGATGGCATCACGCAATGTGTCCTCGACCCTTACTAGATTCTCCGAGGCGTTCTAGTCTGGTGACGTAAGCGAAAAAACTAAAACTTTAAAAGCTAGTGTCGTGAGAGGAGCTTTTATGTTGTTTTTTAAACTTGGTCATATATTTCAGCTAGTGACACGTACAAACAGTGCATTTAGCTTATTATTGTTTTTTTGTTTTATTTACTTTTTGTAAGTGTCACTGGATAAACTCGATGACGCAGTGGCTTGCGCGTTCGGTTTGCGATCTGGCAAATCAATATCGGGTCACCAGATAGGTGACTAAATTAAACGTATTAGAAGACACGTTTGTCCGCTACGATAGCAAGCGTTATAAACCAGCCAAATCGAATCTGGCAAGCGTGGTGGGTTATGGTCTAACCATTTGTTGGTAAAAGTCTAGCAAGCGGACTTAAAACAAGCCCTACCACTAACCACACCAAGTAAAAACATGTACCCACCGCTGGGAATCGAACGTGCAACCTCTGGGTCTGGTACCGGTGGTCTAACCACTACACCACAGAAATGGTATAAATATAAAAACCCATGACACCCACGTACTGTCTGACTAATCACGCCATCGGATGGGTGTACCTTATAAGAAACGTAAAAGCCAAAATTCAAGTTTGTAGACTTTATAGTTCATTAGATTTCTTTATGACTCAGTGGTATTTAAATTTGACTTAAATAAATTAAAATGATGATGGGTCGATGTCTTTAACAAACTCGCCATCTCTCAAGTTCCAGAAATACAAGAAATAAAAGCTACTAATGAAAAGAAACCTTATAACCTTTTCTCGCGCTCCAGTTTGTGTATAATCACGGCCTACCAATGACACATTTACAGTGTCCTAATTATGTAGATAATAAAGGGCGAACGCGCCACCCTCGAGTCCTTGGCAGGCAGGCATTTGGGCAGGAATCTAGGTCGCAGGGATCGCGAGCAGTCATGTCGACACCGAATGGACGACCCAAATAACCCAAATGCTGCCTGTAGGACGACGCGTCCTAAAATGACGAGTATCGATTCGTTGCGATAACGTTCTAGGTACGAGCAGATAGCAAAATTACCTTTTCTAAATACTGCGTAGATTTGGCATTTGTAAATTCTACTTGTAAAGTAAGTAAATAAAGTACCGATTGGTTTGAAGAAGTTAGTTGACAGCAGAAGTCGATCGTAGAATTGGACAGGCCTGGGCTGCGTTTGGTGCAAATGGCCACATCATGCGTCCCAAAACTATTCCGCAACACCTGAAAAGCAGAGTCTTCGAGCAGTGTGTCTCGCCCGTTTTCACCTATGGAATGGAAACTACAACACTAACTAAGAGATCAGCTGAAAAACTTAGTCTCGCAGAGAGCAATGGAAAGAGCGATGCTAGGTGTAACTATGCTAGATGGAAGACGAAACGAGTGGATCAGAGGAAAGACAAAGTTGAGAGACGTTGTAGACCTGGTAGAGTCCCGAAAGTAGAGATGGGCGGGACATATTGCGAGGATGGATTACCACCGATGGCCCAGAAGGACATTGGAGTGGAGACCGTGGCAAAACACACGAGGCCGGGGCCGCCCACCACCCAGATGGGTGGACGATATTAAACATCTAGCCGGCTACAACTGGATGAGGGTGGCTGGCGACAGAAAGAAGTGGAAGCGTTTGGAGGAGGCCTATGTCCGAAGGCGGACTAAATGATGGCTGAGGATGATGATTCCAAATTTCTTGTTCTAGGTTTTAAAAGCCAAATAGAAAAATTCTATGATTTCGTTCCTGTATTCGTTCGTGAAATCTTGGCGTTATTATGGATAGCAGATTGCAAGTTCTATAATCATGTTTCAGAAACAGTTAAGAACTGCTTTTACCGGCTGAATGTCTTGTACCAGGTGCACAATTGTTTGAGTGTGGACTTAAGATTTAAGCTTTGTGAATCTTTGATATTCTCCAAGTTAAATTATGTTGATACAATCATAGGAAACTGCATTTATGGTTATACAAAAAGGTTAATTCAACGTGTCCAAAATGCTTGTGCCCGTTACTGTTTTTTCCTCCCAAACAGGACTCATAAGTCAATCTAGTCTTTTAACGATGTAATCGAGACGTTCTCTTCTTTTGGTTGCTTACTTTTTGATGTTGTGCAGTTTCGTATGCCATCATATTTGTATGACAAGCTACAGTTTTTAGAGCGTAGTGTTAGAATGGCTACCCGTCTAGTTTGCCCTAGACACAGCACTGCCGCGTTTCGAGACAGTTTTCGATATCTGGCTACAAAATGTTGGAATAATTTACCAAATTCCCGTAATGTTCGTATATTTAGAGATAAATACAAACAGCATCTACTAGAATTGAATAGAATTTGAAAAAATAGATTAAAATAGAATAATAATTTTGTATAATTTTCTTTTTGTGTTTTTTGGGTTAATATTCAAGTAATTTTAATGTATTGTTATCAAACTGTTTAATACGTCCGTCCAGTTCACGCGTAATTCACTTAGTTTAATCTTAAAAATAATTAGTTATTTTAGTTCTTACTGCGTGTTTGGTTACGTACTGCTGTGCTCTAACGCTAAGGTGTTCGCGGAAGACCAGCGACAGGTTACTCTTTTAGGTTACCTTACATTATGCTGAGTGGACACCTTTTAGTGCCACACTCAAAATTGTATTGTGTTGTATGTTTTGTTTTATTTTTTAGTGTATTATTTTCTATTGTTATATTTGTAATAGTTATGGCATTAATTATGGCTTTTCTATTTTATTCTATTCCATTGACAAGTATATTTTTGTAGAAGAAGAATATACTTCATCTTCATCATCATCAACAGCCATTTGGTATTTACTGCTGGGTACCGTCCTTTGTAAGCACAGATAAATAATAATAACATTATCATTTAAAAGTAAATCACAAAGGTAATAAAGAGGCCGCAATAATTTTATGCGTAACCGTCATGTTTCGTGTAATCTGAATTGTAGATAGGGCGAATCTGAAGCGAGATCTGTTCAGGAGGCTTCCCTGATTAGTTGAAGGCCGCGGTGGGTGGGCGGGCGGCGAGGGCGGCCCAAGGGCACGGGGTCGCGCTGCCATTGTTCCCCAACATGTTTCGGGAACACTCGCTACATTACGCATCTTTAACCGTAAACTTAGTACTTAGCAGTCTTTATACGTTTAAATTTCCAATAAAAATTTCAAAGTTCCAATTTTTTCGAACTGAATTTATGTAATTCAAAATTTCAAACCGCATAAATTCAGTTGATCAAAAAAATGTTTTAATATTTTCTACTAGCTATTTAGATCTCTGTAGTTATTTGCTTTAAGCACAAAAGTTTCAAAAAAAATCTTATTCGTTTGAAAGAATTGTAACTTTGAAGGTTGTATAATATACCGAAATGTAGGCTCTTGACCAGAGATTTATACAATCCTCTCCCAAGTGTAGGTATTGTAATACCTTTATCGTAATACTTTAAGGTTGATGATGTCCCGTAGGACATAATCAACCTTAAAATTAAATAAAACATTTCGAGGAGCTCGATGTCGCAGTGGTTAACGCGCCCGGTTGGCGATTGCTAAGGTTAAGCAACTTTCGCATAGGCCGGTCATCGGATTGATGACCAAAAATTTATTATCTCGAGCTCCTCCGTGCTTCGGAAGGCACGTAAAGCCGTTGGTCCCTGATGCATTAGTAGTCGTTAACAACCACCAATCCCTACTGGGCCCGCGCGGTGGTTTATGGCCTGTTCTCCCTATCCATTCATAGGGAATAAAATGAGCTGGTGATGACGTAGATGAGGCCTTTTCCACCATCTTAATTTTTTTATAAATATTGGTAGGGTAATAATGGCACCAGACGTGATCTACACTTTAGCCCAGTGTTCGACACAGTTTTCAAGAAGCAAGTGGTCTGAATACAATGTTGCTAAAGACTAAAATCAGTCGTTGACCCCTAAGGAAAAATTCGATCACTGGTTCCTGCAGAAAACTTGTGCCGCTACTCTACACACCTGAGACTGGTTGAATAAAATCATCAACCATTTTAACTCATATTTTTAGATGTAAAAAACGATGTAACACTCCCGGACTCCTAAATCGAGCCACCTAGCATAATGAGTTCGTATCGTCCATAACTTAAAAAAATGCATGAATGACCAAAAAGTTTTTATGCAGTTTTGTAGCTGGCATTCTGCAGTGCCTCGACCATGTTTGCTGAAGCTGGTGTTGTTGATTTTTACGGCATCATCAGGAAGCGAATAGCGTCTATAAAATGCAGGGTACGGGGGAGTTCTAATGGCATCCTGGCAGTAATAGTAAATAAGTTTGACTGTCCCATTCTTAGGCATTGGAACCGAGTGCATAGTGGTGGGACACTCAAATTTTTAAAGTAGTGTGTTCTTTTGTGTTTGTTTGTTTTTTATTTTTATTTTTGTATGTTTTATATTTGTATTACTAATATATTATTAAGTACTTATGTTACTAACCAATATGTATGGACTCAGTTAGTCTGAAATAAATGTTTTATTATTATTATTATTATTATATTCAACATTAGGCTCATGTGCTGTTGTTCTGAATTTTTTGGTCATTCATACATTTTTTAAAGTTACGGACGATACAAACTCATTATGCTAGGTGGCTCGATTTAGGAGTCCGGGAATATATATGGGCAGGCCTCCAACAAGGTGGACCGACGATCTGGTGAAGGTCGCTGGAAGCCGCTGGATGCGAGCAACACAAAACCGGTCGTTGTGGAGATCTTTGGGGGAGGCCTTTGTCCAGCAGTGGACGTCTTTTGGCTGAGATGATGATGATGATGATGATGATGATGATGATGATGATGATGATGATGATGATGATGATGATGATGATGATGATGATGATGATGATGATGATGATGATGATGATGGTGATGATGATGATGTATAAAACGGATAAGCAATGTTCCAAGATACTTTTTGTAACTATATTGACGTTACGTTGTTACGAATGTTCTAAGAATGCTAAACAATATGAATGAATAAAATATCACAATGAGAATCACTGCTTAATAAAAGTAAAAATAAATAAATAAATAATAAGAATGGATTAACTTTAATATTAGTTTTGAATGAAAAGATTTTTATTTGTAAACTATAAATATATTTTAATATAAACCTCGTGTAAATATAACTCGTGTAAGTTTATGAATACACTGGCGACCCCTGATACTGTTGAACGCCGTTTATTACAATTGCAAATTAAACACATAACTATTTATATTTTTATTCAATTGAATCGACAAACAATCACATGGTAAGCCTGGTTGCAGACGGACAAAACAGCTTATAGCTTACAGCCTACAGAATAATGGCTTGCAACACCATTTTTGACCCTGAGGCTTAAGTTATTATGCCTCTGCACCCAGTAATTTTAATGATCGTGAGACCCTTTAAACCGGAACAGCTATGCTGGACATTGTTACTTGCCGGCACACATAAGTATCAGAGTGGTAGTCACCATGACGGGCCCTTTACGAGAGACCTCCAAATCATCAGAAACTCTTACCACAATTTTGAATCCATACTTTGTTTTGTAAGGCAACCTTCACTTAGATACTGGTGATTTTCATCACCATCTTGTACTACTGTAGAAAAATTTTTATTTCAGACTCGTGAGGCATGTTTAAGATTCATAAATCGGCTGCTGCTGGGCTCCAGCATCTCAAACATGTATGCACAATGCAACTGCGTGTGAGTTTACGGATCCATCACAGACAGCGCCAACAAGAAATGTCATCATGCAAGTCAATAAATACCAGTCCCGCCATCACATTGCAAAACCAACATATACTATGAGCTCATGTTGTGTAAAACGGAACGTAAAAATATTTTTTAATTACTTACACAGTCCCTCACAGCTACAGATCACAGATCCTGCAAAGAGCAAGATCACAAGTCCAAAGATTTAGAAATGTCAAGATATGGCAAATAGTGGACGCAGTGAGGAAGTTGCCGTGAGGGTCAAAAACCCTTAGTTACTTTAAGCCGATATTTTTAAAGCAAGAAGTGCCTTTGTTTTTCCACATTGTGAATTTTGAACCTGTAACATGAAATTTTAGTTTAGAACACGTAAAACATAATAATAACAAAAACATCTAACAATGTAACATAACCTTTATATGGAAAAATCTTTTACTTACAGGTGTAAGTTAAAGATTTGATTTAATTTAAAAGATAGGAACAGGTGTTCCTTTTAGCCTTTAATGTCACCTTTATGTAAGCAAATATTTTCCTCAAATCTTTTAGTAACTACGTCTTGGTCTTTATAGTGACACACCGCCAAGCTTTATTGTTTATTGCAAGCTATTAAGCACTTAAAAATAAAAATAAAACATGTTTGCCCTTTAGGTATTTGGAAGTCGAATGGAGCCAAGTATAAAACCACGCAGACTAATAGAATATAAATATACCTTACGTATAAAAATATTTTGTAATTTTGGTGTTTTTTTTATTCCCTGCTACATCATATCAATTGACAAAATCAAAATCTGACACAGTTTCTTCCAGTTGACCAGTTTTATTGAATAGATTTTATATAGTTTTTTTATTTTGATAAACAATATCATACTTATATCGAAACTGTAAACAACACTGATTTTTTTTTAAAGTAATATTTGAGTACACTTGATTACAATAGCATTTACAAAGAAATATCGTACACAAGAAGAAAATGTATTACTCGTAAATAGAATAAAGGTTCACCTTTAAACATTATTGAAATAACGAAAGCATAGTGACATAACTAATTACAAACTGTTAAATGCGTAAACAATAATCTACTTTAATTTGTTTTAGCCTTTGAGGGTGGGCTTGTTCAAAGTCACACTGAAACATTAAGGGCAGAACTAAACGCCTGAGTAGTTTGGTTGGTAGGGCCGGGGCGGACGGTAGACGCGACCTTGCCAGGTCGCACCACCGAGGATGTAGGTCAGTGAGGCTCGCCCTTGACCTAGGGCGCCGTGCCCTTAGCGCGTCTTCTCCGAATACCGCTAGACAAGGGCGTTGGAGACCTATTTCAGACTACTGTTACGAAAGCTCGCGAAACAATTTAAAATATATCGCCAATAACAAAGCTTAGCTCAATACGTAATCCAGCAATTAACGAGTAACAAGGTAGCAATGCAGTTACTACAAAATGCGTCATGCATGTACAAGTGTAATACAATTAGTTAGCACTGTAACGTTTATAAAACTTGTCGCAGTATAGAATTTAATTATAAATTAGTAGTTTGATAATACTGGTACAACTTAATCTTGACCTTGCGCAAAAATACATTTATCGACGTTTACGTTCGTCAGCGTCAGCGCACAAAGGAGGATGAGGATCATGTTTTCGCGAATTATTCCGGGAAGTGTTGATAGAGGCGAGTAACGGGTTGGCTGCGATTAATCAGATATCACACACACACGCGCGCAGGCGATGCGTACGACGACGCGACGTGCGCGCCTGTGTGCGTGACATTGAACTTCACACTTCACGCGGCGGCGCACGAGTTGCGTAACCACGCGGCCCCGGGTTCACATCTACTTGTCACAACTACCAGCACACGCGCAAATAACTTATTAGGGTTCCGTACCTAAAGGGTAAAACGGGACCTATTACTAAGACTCCGCCGTCCGTCCGTCCGTCCGTCTGTCTGTCTGTCCGTATCCAGGCTGTCACCATGTCACCAGGCTGTATCTCATGAACCGTGATCATTAGACAGTTGAAATTTTCACAGATGATGTATTTCTGTTGCTACTATAACAACAAATACTAAAAAACAAAATAGAATAAATATTTGGGGGCCCATAAAACAAACGTGATTTTTTTGCTCGTTTTTGCTCGATATTGATAACGGCAACAGGTAGACGCTTGAAATATTCACAGAATATTTAGTTATATATTCACTTTAAAAATAAATAATTCAATTAAAATAAAACAAATATTTAAGGGGTGCTCCCATAAAACAAACGTGATTTTTTTGTTCGTTTTTGCTCGATATTAATAACGCCAACAGGTAGACGCTTGAAATATTCACAGAATATTGAGTTATATTATTCACTTTAAAAATAAATAATTAAATTAAAATAAAATTTATATTTAACCCCTTAAATACAATAAACGTGATTTTGCGTGAATGCGCGAGTCCGACTCGCACTTGGCCGTTTTTTTTATCTTTCCAAGATAATATTGTACAATTAGTTGGATTGCCTACAATGTTTGTAAGAAATTAATCATATTACACAAAACGTATGTTCTTTAAATTTGTATCGATGATTTTCATTGACCTTCGAATTACATAACATAATAATATTATGTAGCTGTGCCTAACGTAAAGCCAAGTGATCATAAAAACAAACTTCAAAAGTTGTATATTGTGGTTGTCCTGAAAATGTGTGCTGATTGTAGCTCAAATGTTGTTTGGCACAGTGGCCTTGTGGATCTGGAAGATCCACGGGAAATAACTTAGTGGCATATTAACTAGCCGATATCTATTATAATTTTGTTTGAAGTTCGAGTTTTGAGTTTGTAGTTTGAGTTCTTAAGCTGTTATTACATATTTAAATTATAAAAGTGGTTCAAAAGTTTCCAAACCTAATCTTAGAAATATAAAACTTATAATATTATATTTTTCTACAATATTTCAGTATGTAATCTAGGAATGAAAATCACATGACGATCCAAATCTGATATTTATATCGATAAACTACGCATTGACAATAATAGAAAAATCGGCTAGTTTTGGATATAACATGAAAGACTGAGATGCGCATTTTCCTTTCTGTTACACGATTGTAATCGCGTTGTGTAGAGTCAGCAAATTCATATAGGACGATTTAAATTATAGTTGCTTTGCTTGCTTAGACATTACATTTGTTGTTAGTAATACGCGTAGTAGAGAAAATGCGTAGATATAATTGGAAATATTAGGATTTCAGCACAAAGACAGAATAAAAAATAAAATAAAATATTCTAGATACGAACAAATTGATTACTGACCGGCAGTTTGGTTTCCGACAAGGTAGATCTTCAGAAGATGCCGTAACTCTTCTCGCAAATACAGTAGCCTCTCACTTAGATAAACGGTCAAAATGTATTAGTGTTTTCCTAGGCCTCGCCAAGGCATTCGACTCAATATTAATCCCCATTCTTTTAAAGAAACTAGAGACCTATGGTATCAGAGGAACGGGTCTGAATTGATTCGCAGACTATTTGTCAGAAAGACATCAGTGTGTAAAGTTTTAAGAGCAGAGGAGCAGTTTAAGACCAGTAACTTTCGGCGTTCCACAGGGCAGCATTATGGGGCCTACTCTTTTTATACTTTACATGAACGATATCGCCTCTCTTCCAATTCAAAATTCAGAAATTTTCTGTTATGCAGATGAAACTGCTCTTATTTTCTGCGACAAAACTTGGCCCGAGGTATGTCGAGAAGCAGCGGAAGGTATGGCATCCGTAACGACTTGGTTAAACAAAAATTTATTATCCTTCAATACCTCGAAAACAAAGTTCCTGTGTTTTTATAAGACAGCAATATCAACCCTTTCCTTGTTTCATTAAAGATCCATTCAATCGGTTGTAGCTCTCGAACTCAAAACAACCCATGTAACTGCGATCAAATCAATCGATCGGACTCTTTAAGGTATCTTGATGTGGTTTTGGACGATAGGCTTACTTTTAAATCACACGTATGTAGCTGAAATGTTTAAGAGAGTGAGGAAAATAATCTACGTAATGAAAACCCTATGTAAAGCAGTTGAAGGCAAAATATTAAAAATGGTATACTTAGCTCTTCGCTATTAATAAATGTGTGATAAACTCTGATGAATATCATGACACGATGAAGAAACGCATCTTTAAATTACCTAATGTCTCCACGGCCACATACTCTTGCTCCCACAAATTATTTTATTGTAAATTTCTTTGTTACTGGTAAATTAGTTATATTTTTCATCCAACACTTATGCGCTCATTAGGGGAGGCCTATGTCCAGCAGTGGACTAAGACAGGCCGATGATGATGATGACTTTTTTGATGTGTAACATCTTTTCGCTCGCTTTCTATATAAGCAATTTGTGGGATTTCCAGAAATGAGACGGAAATGTATTTAAACCTTCAGCCAAAAGTTAAGTTTACTTCTTTTTACGATACATTTCTGTATATTTGTTATAGTTAAAGATTAAAAGCGCAATTCTTTGATCAAATACAAATAGTAGACATAAAAAGAGATTCACTACGACTTTCTAAGTGTTACTATTTGCAGCAAGAAGGATATATTTGCTTAGTGCACCACTTGGTTCAACTGTCTCACATTTTACACAGAAATTGGATACTCTCGTAGAATGAGTCACGCTCTCTTAAATCGTTGAAGCAATTTGAGAGGTGCGCTGCGCGTGCGCCGCGGCTGTCACGTGCAGTCGTTTTGACACTGACATTGACCGCGCGCGCCCCGGCGCAGAGATGATGTAGATGACCGCCATTTTTTCATGCATTATTCCGACATTTAATGATAGTCGCGAAGCGCCAGTTTCACTTTTTCGTGGGAAATTATTTCTTGGCGCGCTCTTTGAAGAAGAGAAATGAATCAATTTCACTAGCGGCGCGCTGATTTGGCACTACTGTTTATTAGTAAAACATTTAGGTACTAGCTAATAGATATTCAAAAACATACACTTTTAGATCCTAAAAATGTATACTTTTATGCAAATTTATTAATTGTTGTACAAAAATCAAACTTTATATATTTTTTATTTAATTTACATGACTCTAATTATTTTGTTGTTATCTAAAGCAAATATGGTTAAAGCGATTACTACTTGTTTACCTACCTCGATTCAAAGAATTACGTTAAAAGTAAACTTACAGATAAACGAGTTAAACGTTGTTAGCAACAAACAGATTTGACAAGTTCACGTGTCCTTGTAAGTAATTCTAATTTGCAACCGGTCGCTTCCGCGAGCGGCGAGGTCGCCCCTGTAATAACAATATTTATTGGCAACGCGACCGCGACCGCGTGGCCCCTTCTCGTTTGTTTCCGCGACTTACAATGAGCAATTAATCGCTCTTTATTGTGTATTCAAGGGACACGACGGGGAATCAATGACGGTCCATATCCCAACATAGGAACGGCACTAATAGCAATCTTACCGAGACGTCATATTCTGTAACAGGAAGAGTTCTATGATTTAAGCCGTACAATACTGAGCTCTACGATAAAACTCTACATAGGAACCTCTTGAATGTTATTAAGTTTTTTAAAGATATTTAAGGAGTTTATTGTTTCTTATTATTTAAGTATTGTCATACAAGCATATGGGCTCAAATAAGTAACCACACGGACGGCCTTCACAATTAATAATCAATAAAGTATGGCAAGTCCGGGTGACGCAGGCGGAGCGGCGCGGGCGCGGGCGGCCTATCTGACAGTACAAATAGAGGCGACCTTGAGATTCGGCGCGCGCGACAAGGTCACCGCGCAAAACGTTATCAGTGTGACGTCAGCATGCGACCTCCACCGAGGTGCCCATGAGATAGCGATACCGACCGATAGCGCGAAGTCGCATGCGCAGCCTCGCGCGCCGCGCAGCTTCCGCGTAGTACCGTCAGCAGCCGGCGCCAAAACTACAATACATTTTGACGGTTCTACTAATTAGCCACATCATTGGCGTAATTGGTGTCTCCTCTAAAAATAAAAATTACGTAAAGTCGCATCAAAATTCAGACTATCCTAGTTTAAACAACAAGAAAACGTAAGACTCGACAGTCTTTTCATTCAGGTTAATCATGGTTAAACCAAGCAAGAAAATAAGGCATAAAGTAAAAAATAGGCTTAAACTACCAACAGGTTAAGCTTAACTTTCACGAAAACCTACAGAAATGTACGTGATCGCAGCTATTTATTGTGTCACAACTATTTCAGGGACTGGAATCATGCCAAAGTATCGCGCTATCGAAATCACTTTCTACGAGCTTATCGCGTAGCCGTCCGCAAAAATATTGCGACGACCTTGCGATTTCATGGCCGCGCAAAAATATCAACTTGACATTCAACTATTTGCCGATCTTTGAGTTGCTAACCAGGAAGCAGCGGTTAACATTGACCACACCTCGCACCTCGAGGCCGAACTCAAATAGATAATAAAATAGAAGCAGACACTGCAATGTTTACTTTACCCGACTTTACGTAATTTATAGTTATTTTGTTGAAATTTTGTTAATTATGTTAGCCGTCGGTAGTTATGTAAAACTTTCCGTGACTACATATACCTACTCATGTGGCAAATCAAACTTTTGAGGTAAGGTATATTGAGAGTAGCCATAAAGAATGTAGTTGCAAAATATGTTGCTGAACAAAAAGCAAGGAATTAAACCATTTTCTAAAAAAAAAACACAAACAGCAAAAACCTTTTTAAAAACCTAACTATTTAATGAAACCTGTGACCAAGAGCCCTGCAAAGGGTTCGAAACAACATATAACCCTAACTAAATTATCTTTTCACAGGCATTTGTATCGTACAAGATAATCTTTTATCAAAGTAGAATTGATTCTACTTCTTCTTCGCCGGAACCGTAAACATAGATTTATATTCGATTCCGCCTATAACATTTATTCATTATTCTGATTTTATTACCTATAAACAACTGATACAGATAGAACGATGCGTTAAACAGGATGACAATATGTAAAATTAGATTTAAGATCTAAATTTTAGTACGACCCGCCTACAGTTACCTTGACTTTGACCACAGAATAACTCTTTGACGCAGTTCTCTCTTACTCTATAGGTTGACGTCTCGTATTCGCTAGTTTATGGACAAAAAAAGGTATTTTACTATTTTTGAATGTTGCATTTACAATGCTCTATATTGATACAAGATAAAAAATATCGTCGGGGATTCGATTCCCACTCGAGTTTCCTGAGGTTGGCTGAATTTTTTTTAGTAATATTTTATCTTAAAGCTATTTTACGTTAATACATTATTTCCTAATTGCTACATGGCCTAATTACCTTTTTCTTTAGGTATATATATGACTAGCCTTTGTTTGCGGCTTTTGCTCACATGGGCTACACGACCTGTAATTGTTTTTAATAAAAGCAAAACTTATTTAAGGTAAAAGTGTCTCTAAGGATAATCCTGAAACACTTCATAATTTCTAACCAGGCCAAATACCGAAAAATTAAAACTTTTATAGTGACAGATTTCCATACAAACTTTAAACCCCTATTTCATCTCTTTAGGGGAGGTTTTTCAAAAATGCTAAAACACATCATTCTTTATGCCAAATACTTTGATATGAAAATTGTTCATGTATTTTACTTAGAAACTGACGGACTTTCATACAAACTTTTACCCCCTATTTGACCCCCTTAGGGTATAATTTCCGTACAATCCTTTCTTAGTTGCTGGTTACGTCACTCAAATAACCCATAGTCTAAATTTCATCTTATTAGCTTTAGCAGTTTCGGCTCGGCGATGATGAATCAGTCAGGACAAGTCATTATATGTATGTAGATACTACACCGTCATAACATTATGTAGCTCAACAAAACAATCACCAACTACTTTCCATAAAAAATACAGTTATCTACAGATATAGTGTACCTACATGGCAGAGATAAAAAAATAAAAATACAATACAATACCAGACATCCAAAATTATATGTAAAGCCTGTTAAATGATAATAGCTGGCCTCGGCGGTTAAAGCTGCAAGGATTTTCCTGTTACATCACTCCAGGAAGATGCGTCTGCTTAACGGTTTCCGCTGACCACGACCAAGCAGACTAACAATTGGGGCTTGAGGTATAAATATCGAAGTCAACATCATAGTCAACACAACTTTTATACATATGCAAAGAAAAAAAAACAGGTATGGCTTATGGTAGAGCTTGAAGCTGCACGTTTGCAAGTGCATAAACAAATAAGTAAGCGTTATGATTTAACGTTTCTCATACTGTGTTTTGCATTTTTTTATTTGACGAAGAAAACGTCTACATATTACCAGATCATTGGAAAATCCATTTCATTATCAACGAACAGATGACGTAGCTGGCTTGCCGGCATGGATTGTTAAATTATTTTTAATAAAAAACAATTAACTACTTACTCACAAATCATCAAATAACAAAATAATGATAATCCCCACCATGGCAATTGTACGTGGTATTTACAACCACACCTGTTTACAATTAACCTGTTGTACCCAATCCTAATGAAAATGTGAAAAAAAATACTAAACATAAATAATGGAAATAAACAATTCACAATTTTAAATATCTATGAAACTTGTACCAGTATTCTTAAGGCCGGCCAACTTATTCCATGTGACTGGGTTAAAGTTTTTCTAACTATAACGCAACCTAGTTATCTGTAAAGTAGACCAGCGTTTGGGTGAAGTGAGCACGACCTGGATCCGTATACGGGCGCGTCAGAGAAATCCAATCGCGGAGGTGGGCGCACGGAGAAAGGACTCCATCCTTTATGGCCCACGACTCTCGCCAACGGCTCAGCAGCAGCCCTACTATGAGTTGTAATTTGCTTGTCTGTTTAAAAAAAAAAACAAAGTGTTGACTGAATTCCACGAGCGGGATTTGAACCCGCACCCCATGCCACGATAGCGTAGTTGGCAATGCACCTGACCCGGTATGTCATGGGGTGCGGATCGAATCCTGCTCGTGGAATTTTTTTAACACTGTCTTTTTTCAAATTGTAATTTGTTCGCAACAAAATTTGCGTCAAATTATATGTAAATAATCGCTTGTCTGTGTACAGGTTGGCTAGTGCGAGTTTTGTTTGCCGTTCGATCACGTGAAAGAAAACGAGAGTTTGTGTGGCATTGAAGCAACATCTCCTGGTGACAAGCGGTGAGAGATGAAATGTTGCCATTCGAAATCACTTTTTTTTGAGAGTTTGCCGATTGCCTCAGACGGCATTTTCACCTTCAACTGGCTTTTTTGGGGGCGGCGAGAAACTTAAAGGGTTCCTCAAGCCGTGTGAAACGAATCACCGTCAGAGGTTTTCTAGAGGAAACGGCATCACGCACTAGTGCCCTACTAGTCCCCGTGCCCTACTAGATTCTGCGAGGGGTTTGGATCGGATCGGATTCAAAATTATGTTTTCAATAACGTGGCTGTATGGAAAATAAAACTAGCACTAGCATACAGTACTCTTACACTTTTAAGTATGCGCCGAATCGTCAGGTACTACAAAAGGATTGCAGGAGATGCCTAAATTAAGACTAACTTTTTAATACTATAAAGCTTATAAATTTTATCAAAAATTTAATATAAAGAGTGAAACCGAAGGGGACCCCACTCAGCACTTGTTGCAGCATTTTAACAATACCTGCAATGCTGATTTAAACAAACTCTAACATTGTATTTACAGTTGCTATGCTAGTGACACCAGCATTTAGGTTTTGTACGCCTAAATGAACTGCGCCCTTTGATATACACTTGAGCTCAAAGCTTAATTTTCGGTACAAACTATTCAGCGAACGGAGTAAGAATTTCGTTTACAGGAAAATGAATAGCGGTCTTTGATGTCCACTAGAGTGAACAGTCCATGTTGCTAGGCAAACATTCACGCCCTCACACGTGTCTCAGTAGTAGAAACATGTAGTAAACTCATGGTAGAGCTGCTGGTATCATTGTGATCGCGCAACAAATGCTTTACTTCTAAGTGAAATTGCTTTACGTCGTCCTATATCAGCCTATATCAAACTGGTAAATATAATTAATCTGAATTAAAAGCAATTTGTACTGGTTCTGTTACTTGAACTATCATTTAGAATTGGCTTACTTTAAGTATCAAAACTTTGTGTATCAGTACTTCAGCATAAGGTACTTATATGAAAGTGATTTTTAACAACTGAAGAGCATCTGCGTTGCGTGTATAAAAACTTTCATGAAAAGTGAATACAGAAAGTAAAACGCTGTGACACACTTTACTCAATACGACTGCTTATTGAATGAATTTCAAAGTTACTTGCAAATGAAAACTTTGAGCGTGTAATTTTATATACTTTCTACCATTGTTTTGCAGAAAACCGCCAGTTGTTCTCAAAGTCCGTCGTTCAAAAATATTATATTAAAAATTCTACGAAAAATAAACAGCCTCTAATTATCCACACAGGGCTTTACACCCATCTTTATCGGCAACTGGAACAGAAAGTGCAGCGTTAATGCCGCCTCAATTTCTCTGCCGACAGCATATGGCGAGGGCGCGGCAGGCCGGCAGCTGGCAATCGACAATGCCGGAGAAACGCGATGCTGTCATCGCCCCGGCTCGTCTGACTTACGGCTTACAAAATCTACATACAATATCATCAGAGATGTGGGTCAGGGCAGTGGGCCGCGCGCCACGCGCCGCTGCCCCAGCGATACTGTGCCTTTCAATGAAAAGGGCCATGAAAAATAATAATAATAATTTTAACAAAGCCATTTTTAATCGTATGATCTTGTTTATTCCGAATCAATTGATGATGTTCATAAAATATTGCAAATTGAAATGATTAATATTGATTTTAAAAAAAGTAAAAGTTTTAGTATTTTTACTATAGTAATATTCAACTGTCTCAAAGTTGGACTTACGAAAATTAGACTAAGAAAAAAGCTTTGTAAATATCTTTAGGAAGGCTAAATAACATTGACTGACAGAAAATATTGACAGTGGTTCCTCCATTTCTGTCTATGTACAGCTTCAATCACCAGCAGCGTAAAAAAGCGAGCGAGCCGTCTCTGACATTACTCGGGTGCTGAAAATTCTCGTTTTAAATCGAGGATCGATTATAGTAGCAAGTAAGTAACTTGTCATATTTTATAAACTCAAATTGGTCAGTCAAAACAATCTATAAAAATATCGTCATAACTATAGACTTCAAATATATCTACTTACCTTTTTTTATCAAAATATTTCCAATCATCACTTTTCTCACGTTTTCGGGATGACATTTTAATAATTTAAATCGTCTTAGCACAATTTTACAATAAAAAATATCATACAGCACACCAGACCACACACCAAAAGTAATAAGCAACCACAAACAATGTTAATTGGTTTGAGGGTAATTCCCAAATAAAAAGACTAAAACTTCAACAAAATAATATGTTCGGATACATGAATCGTAGCTCGGGTGCGTTCCGTTTTACTCAATATTTTTTACGAATGTCATCATGATATTCGGCGAATACGAATATTCGATAATTGACTGTTATTCGGCAAATACGAATATTCGTATTCGTATTCGTATTCGTTGCATCACTAATCAAGACAAACAAAACAATAATGACGACAATGTGAAAGTAGCCAGCAAGATCTTTGTGCATTCCAGGTCTGTACTAGATAAAGTGAAGTTGCGAATTCTCGGCCGAAAGTGGTGTATTCCGCGGCCTTATTCGCCGGCTCGCCGGATTTCAGCGCAGCGCAGTAGGTAGGTACCCAGCGAAGTGTTTTTTCCACCGGTCGCTGACCCGAATTCGCACACCGCGACATTCAGATCTTTTTCCGATTTATCGCCGTTTACTTTAGGCAGTGCTTTCTTTTTTGTTAGGCCCGCTGACAAATGAGACAAGAGAGACAAACGAGCGCAACGACCGTCTTTAAAACACTTATTTTCGGAATTAGAAACTGAAAATAGCATTTTTAAACGGGACGATTAAAAATCAAGAACGTATTTCAACAGCGGATTTATAGCTGTCTAAGACCGTCGGAGAATTTTTGGGGAAGTTTCTTTTTTATTAAATTTACAACACCACTTTGACGCTCAGTGCTTTTTGTTAGTAGCATTAAAATTTTTGCTGAGTATCGTTTGCTGTGACAAACGGCTAATGTTTTCGTTGGTATAATGTAAACAACAGCGGGTGTGTCAGACGGAACAGAGCGAGGTCAGTTTGAGCGTAGGAATTCGCTGACAATGAATCGCATGGATGCACTTACGCGAGTGCAAAGACATCGTTAGTCGCAGCCGCGGCGCAGAACCGCGTTATCGCACACGTGGCGCGCTGCGTGCGCGCACCATGCCCCTGTAACGTGACGCCGCCACCGCCTTCGCCGCTCCACGTTGTGTACCTACTTGCGTGTACTTTCACGGTACATCTTAATTACTAGAAACATTGATTAGGTTTCTCCCGACGCTTCGATTGATTTATTCTTATTTACTGATACGGCTCGCTCGCGTGTCTGTTGCCATTATTTACGAAAACATTGAACTTTAATAAAACCTTTTTGAATACCTAACAACATAAAATATTTTGAGAACCTTAAATCTTAAATCTTACTGAAATTCCTCTATATAAAGTTAAAAGTTGAATCAAAATAATTGTCTGTAATAGGTCTTTCGCTGTGTGCATGTTTATATATATAAACTTTAGGAAATTTGACATCTCTAGCTTTACTTTTTTTATAAGTGTGTTTCAAACTTTTAGGTATTTCGTCTTTTAAAATGTTTTTCAGTTTTTATACGAATTTAAAAGAGGGGAACGTCTAGACTTGTTTACATCCACAAGTGCAACCTCGACGAGAGACAAAATTGTATGAACATATTACGTTTTTTGTCGTTTGTTTGGAATGTAGGTACATTCAGTAGGTATATTCATAGTGAATCGAAGTAAGTATATTGAAGTTTACGCATCGTATCGAATTTGTGATGCATTGTGATGAAAAACCAATACCAGATTGTGCTATATTATTGACAGTTGCCATGATTAATACTTGCCGACTAACAACATTGTGATAAACCTATTTTTTTTAAAATCACTACGATATACTTAATTGAACGCAAGTAACCTTTTTACATATATAACCTAAGGACTATATCATGATGATGAACAAATAAATAAAATAGTAATTTTGTTAATGTACCTACCTACATCTTTTAAACTCGGAGTTATACTGATTATATTGATGCCGTACATCCCTTAACAAAAATGTTACGGTGTATTAAAGGATAATAAAGCCTTTATTATAAAATAAATTAAATACAAATGGTTATTTGACAAAATATGTCAAAAATATTCCACTACAAAGAATAACTAAACTCACAAACTGATACTCGTACATCTTCTTAATTTAACTAAATGCATGACACTTTTTTCTAATTTCCTTTTTAATTTAGCAGCTATTCGGCATCAAAGAAGGGAATCGCGATTCAAAGTTCAAAGTGAACAAAAAAAAAGTTGGCACAACTTGGTGTTATGGCTAAATTTTAGGATAAAAAACCTATAAATATAGTTCACTATAACGAATGACGGATCGGCCTATTTAAAACAGCTAATATTTTTTTAGGAGCTCCATGGCGCAGTGGTTAACGCGCCCGGTCTGCGAGTGCGGAGGAAGCAACTTTCGCAAACCCGGTCATCGGATGGGTAAACAAAAATTTATCATCTCGAGCTCCTCCGTGCTTCGGAAGGCACGTAAAGCCGTTGGTCCCGGCTGCATTAGCAGTCGTTAACTACACCAATCCGCACTGGGCCCGTGTGTTGGTTTATGGCTCGTTCTTCCTATCTATCCCCATAAGGAAGGCTCGTGCCCCAGCAGTGGGGACATAAAATAAGCTAATGATGATAATGATAAATATTTTTTTATCAAACAGGTTTTACACAGTGAAAAATAAATTGAAACCTATTCGACCGTAAATAAAAAGTATGTAAGAGATTAATCTGAGGATAAATGAGAACTAGCATTAAGCCTGGTGCGATGCATAACTGTAAAAAACTACAAACTGTTGGCACTGAAACCACCTAAGTTTTTATTTTCAACAAGGTTGTTAATTTTTCAATGCGCTCTCTTTTATACGTACGCTTTTTCGCAGTTTGTTTATTGCTGCGATCTACTTCTGGTTTACAACACTGCAAATATTTTAATCTAAACGAAGGTCGTGGTATAATTTGTAAATACCTAGGTAATCATATAACATTCTTGACGCATTTCCAGATAAGAATAACATCGTACGTAGAAAGTAACTAAAAGCTTGTGGACCTTTATCCACCTTACATAGAGCAACCCCAAATTACATTACATTACCCGCTTTCAACACACCATTGTCGCGTTTGCAAACAAAACACAAACAGACACATAAGAGCGATTCAAAAGGGAACTTGACGTTTTGTTGTGAAAATACGACTATTTTCACTTTAAGCACCTAATTAGTTGTTGTACTCGAAATTATGTCATGTGCTGACTCAATAGAGGTGGATAGTAACGGTATATTTAAATTTAGCACCGTCGAGGAATGTTTGGCTGACAACCGATGTTGACAGACTGAACCGAGCCGATCCTATACCGAGAACCATCGCTGACCGGATGACCGCTAAACCCATGTGACACTAGTAATTTAAATCTCACTCGTATTGTGTTTCATTATTATAAGGCGATTTCATTCGTGTAAGTACAAGCGGTATATGGCAATTTAAATATTTTGTCGAAAAAAGTACTTTTAAATTATTGAAACTCATCTTGGCTTTAGGCAACAAGAACGTGTGATTGTTTTTTTTTAAACATTGCAAGCAACTTGAAATAGTGCGCTACCCATAATGGAATCGCTATGCCAATAATAAGACCAAATTACTGTTAATTTGGTCTTATTATTGGCATAGCGATTCCATTATGGGTAATACTGTTATTACCAGCCTACGCAACCGACTAAAAAGTGAAGTTGATGCATAAAACGAGTAAAAAGTATATAGAACAGTGTCTTAGTCAAATATCAAGGCAATAAAGCGTTCAGTTAACTGTATGGCCAACTGTTTAGACCTTATACGGTGTGACGGGGGTGGCGGGGTGGCCTTGCGCAGCATCATGCGATATTTTCACTCTTGCTAACGCGGAAGACTATTTCAAGAGTCAGGGTCGACGACGCGCGCGCTGGCTCGCTCTGACGGCGCGGTGTCGGGTTTCGGTTCGTGACGACACACCCTTCACCCTTCATTGTTTCATACTGTGGCCTCTAAGCTCTCTGTTTCATTCAATTCATTGTAATGTCTGATTGACGCGACAATTTAATCGAAAACAATAAATGCTACAAGTATGCTACCAGAAAAAAATAAGAATGATACTGCAACTTGAAGAAGCGCCAGCCTTCAGAAGCCGACGGAATCATTCGAACTTGACCTTTCGGGTTGACTTGAACTAGGAAATATTTTATGTAAATGTTACGTAGCTATGTAGGTTTTTATTTATATACTTACAGTAGATACTTACATTATAATTACAAATTGCTATCAGTTTTTCTAATACATTATTTGGCTAACCTCAGCGAAGGGCACTGATAAGAGCCATTGGGAACACCCAGTAACAACCATATCCAATTAAAATTACATTATCAAATTACAATATTTTTTTTCCTACATACTCTGATAACGGGTAAATTACACATAATTTATAACTGTAACTGAGCATATTTCATGTTATTTATACGTAATGAATTAGCAATAATAAGCGAAAAATGTTTTTGATCATAGTTTAATAAATAATCTCAAGACAAGTCGCCAAACAATAGGCATCGAAGGCAATGCGTCGATATTGTGTCGTACTCGCCACGCGGCCTCAACCCGCTTCGCGAAGGCAGCCCATACACATGTAAATAGGCAGGAAGCGCGGGCAATGTCAGGAGACAAACATAACCTTTTCGAAGGTGGCAGGTTAGGAACCCGTCCCGCAACACATAAACCCCAAGTCTAAATATACTTTCAAATAATAATGCAGAGCTAAATGTGCGATAAAATATAACCTCCAAAGTTTTGTCACATCGTGAACCCTAGACACATCAATTGTATAGTTTATTCAGATGTAGTCGTTTTAGGTTACAAATCTATTGTAATTTAAATATTAAAACGCACGAAAGTCGCGACTGAGATCACCTCTAAAGTTTGTAAATGAATCCAAGGCCGATCGCTGTAGTGTTCGTACGACCTTCATTTTTTTCCTAAAGTCGTCTACGTAAATATGGTATTTGCGTAGAGGACGTTGGGGCGAGAGAAGATACAACGAATTTAACTGCCATTAACGTTTATAATGCAACGCCGCTTATTTACTTAATGAATACGTACATTGAATCTATAAGCTGTAGATATATCAGACAACTATAAAATTAAGCCTCAGCGTCTCAATCGCATATTAAGTGTAAAAAAATTGATGTTGTTTTGTTATTAATAAAACAACATCATTTTTTTTATAAAATCATTTCAATATTCAAAGTTTGTTCTGTAGCTAATTTAAAAAAAATGTAAAAAGAAGGTCGGTTTAAGTTTCTAAAAGGACTACTTGGCGGGAAAGTGAAGAGTCATGTCTGCGGTTTTGTTTTATTTTCTAAAATTTGTGTTATGTCGAATATTAATGTGAAATAATGGTGGATTATTAACCGTTAAGTGTTCGTGAGTGTGCATGAGTGTTGGCAAATGAAACAAAACAGTGCAACGTCACTTTTCAAATTCTCTCAAGAAGTCCGCCCGAGGACTTAGTAAAGCCCCACATCTTTACTGAGATACTCGAGGGGTTGGGTGGTATATCATTTCTCATTTCTATTATCATTCATCATCATCATACAGAAAAGAAATATTGTTTATTTATGTATTACTTGTTAGAAAAATTACTTTGACACTGGCTAAATGTGCTAATCGCACAAAGCTATCAACAAAATGAAAAAAAGTTTCTAAAAAGAGATTCAATATCGACTGGCCGCTTATGAAGAAAATAGGCTAGGTTGTCAATATTTAAACTAAGGAACTTATGTCATTTGTTGTTTTACTGTCTTTTTTTTGAATACATCTCAGTTTTTATCATTATACAAAATAGATCTATTTTATTATTATTATACGTTGTGTTAACTACAGAGAGCTTACATTACTTCCACAACGCCACCTTTAACAGGTATTTAATATTGCTATTTAATTTAACGCTTAATGCTGTTTAAGTAAGAGCAACTTACTAAACGCAACTATTTTAAACTGTTGAATTATAAGTAGGTTTAATGGGATTGCATCACGGGTATAGCTAATATAGACTTCAATTAAATTTTCTGAAGGTCGATCTTTCATAAATACTATTAAACTATAATGTAAGGTACACTTATTATAGCAACAGAACATTATTGCGTTCAATTATAATATATCACGTTAATTCCCGAGCACCTGTGCAGTGCAATTGCACAAACCCATCGCAGCAACCGCCTGGCGAGTGGAAAGTGGGTTGCAGGTGACCAGAGCACCTGGCCAGCAAGTAACGAGTGACCTGAAAACCACACGCCATTGCACAGATGGTTCCAGTTTAAGTTACCACGAAATACATAACATGCTAATTGTGTACATAAAAAAAAAAAAAAAAATGTTGACAACTAAAAATGGAGTTCGATATTACAATGGCACAGACGTTCAAAAGTAAACTGAGGCAATAGGCCTTAACATCTGATTAACTGACTTAAACAGCCATTAAAGCATTGTGAAACAATCTTAAAAAGTTTAAGTTATTTATCAAATAATGGTGAATATTTATTCTGTTATTTCTTTCTACATGTAACATGTTTATGTTTGTGGTTATCTATTCAGAATATTATATGACTAATAGGTTTAAGGAAGTCGTCAGTAGTACAAAACGTCATAACGATGTGTTTTTGTCAAAAACAGCGATTAGTGAAACAGAAACAAACAAATATTTATTTAGTGCCAAGAATGTGCCAACGGAAAATGAAGACAGACAGACAGATAAAAGAATTACAAATGATCGCATGTTGTCACACAATTAATCGAATGAACTCGAAAAATTTACGAATTTTAGGATCTGTCGCATCATGCATTTACGTTTATTTCGTCTCTACGTTTTGTCACGTAAATTTTCTTACGCGCATTTATGCGTTTTTAAAACCTTTTCTTATTTAAATCAGTCTTATATACCACTAGCGGCCGCCCGCAATTTTCACCCGCGTAGTTCCCGTTCCCGTGGGAATATCGGGATAAAAAGTATCCTATGTGTTAATCAAGGTTACAAACTATCTGTATGCCGAATTTCATCCAAATCCATCCATCCGTTGCGTTGCAGCGAGAAGAAGCAACAACATGCACACAAACTTTCGCATTTATAATATTAGTGTGATAGTGTGATTAGTATGATAATCACTGATTAACTGCTAATAATTCAGTGGGCGATGTCGATTTATTTAGCAATGTCAAAGAAATAATAACACATACGTTCCTTCGGCAACAACAAAGTAGCTCGATTGTATATAAAATATTTTAGTTGGGGGTGGGAGATTTCATGCGATTCATCCAAGGTTGTGGCCCAGAATGGGTGCGATGCCAACTCTCGGAGCCGATCCGAACACGCCCGATCTCGGGGCAAGGACTGGCATCCACCAGACCCCGCCGACATTGTTCCGTCGTTAGCTGGGGCCTTGAACTTTCGAGCTGGTAAACATGTTTGTGCGGCCACCACACGCCGCCGCCGTGTCATATCGCGCGAACACATCTCCCTATACGTATAGCGTTGTGCGTTACACCACGTGGTGGTTATATTGTTGATAGAAAAAATGAGAAATAATAAATTGATCCACAAAAAAATAGTAGGCTAGCACCTAAAATGCTAAGTTAGCATCTGAATAGTAGTTTAGGTGCTAACTTAGTATTTTTGTGGGTTAGGTTAGGTTAGTTTGGTGATCGATTAAATACAACCCGAAAAAATAATGTTTAGAAAAAAAGCCGATGAAAATAAACACAGCTATTTTAACAGGCATAAGAACTTGTTTTGAGAAGATTGCCTTAATATCATGAAAACACTATATGAATCTACTTGTGTTTATTTTACATTTAATTTTAGCCTGGAGGTCTAACTAAACCCTTTTCAGGCTCTGTGGTCAGAGGGAAACTGAGGTGTTAATCATCTAAAAAGGTTTGTTTTGCTTTTTCGGCGTAGTAGAATTGATCAGGGTATTTAGAAATGCTTAGAGGTGAAATTGCTTGAATAAAAATATTACACTGTTTTACAATATTACATGGCTATGTTAGCAGGTTGTATGTCAATGCCAATATACACTCGATCTCAATATTGAATGTACGATATACAGATAACAAATAAACAGAGAATAAGGTTCGAATAGTTATTCCGTGTTCTTTTCCTGTCATGGAAACGTCATTTCAAATTAGAGTAAAAGAGACAAAATACGGAATAACGACCTTATTCTCTGTTTATTTGTAAGACCCATAATGCGATGGCGTCAAATTATAATACAGATTAGGTTAGGTTAGGTTATTATTGCGACGTTGCGGTAGAATCGCCAGACGATTGCCCGGAACGTGTGTTGCGGAAGGCGGGCAACCCCGGTGGTTTTAGTGGGTCGGGTGGATATCGCCCATCCTCACATACCCCGTAAACGGGTCGAGCCAATACCCACTGCTCCCCGTGGGATGATCTGAACGCAGATTTCTACCGGGTCAAAAAAAAAAAGGTTATTATTGCGACCATAACGCGCGAGCCGAGCGAGCGAAGCTCAGCGGCAGCGGCAGCGGCAGGAGAGGTGCCAGAAGCCCTATTTTTGCGCGCCTAAACGACGACGAACAAACTAAGGGCATGAGTTTTGACTGTAACATATACTCGTATATAAAAAACAGTAGGCGAGTTGTCCATTAGGTAATTCATGCATATTTGAAAAATTCAATATCATTCAATTTCAATATTTGAAAAATTCAATATCAATAAAACACCATTAGATTAAAATGTTCAAATTATTTTTAACACAAATTTTGTTGCGAACAAATTACAAAAAGACAAATGTTGAAAAAATTTCCACGAGGATTTGAACCTGCACCCTTCTGACATACCGGGTCATGTGCTCTTCCAATTGAGCTATCGTGGTTCTAACCAGCCCGCCGAAATTATTCAACACTTTTTACTTTGAAAGCCAAAGACGCCCATTCAATGTCAACAACTACCGTCAAATTTGCGTTAAAAATTATATGAACATTTTATAAATAGCTTCTTTAATATTTGTAAAAATATTATGATCGGATAGTGACGGCAGTTGTTGACATTGAATGGGCGCCTTTGGCTTTCAAAGTAAAAAGTGTTGAATAATTTCGGCGGGCTGGTTAGAACCACGATAGCTCAATTGGAAGAGCACCTGACCCGGTATGTCAGAAGGGTGCAGGTTCAAATCCTGCTCGTTAAAATTTTTTCATCATTAGATTAATCAAAATTATGTGAACCGACCGTAGTTAATTCGAAAATAGTTAGAATAGGTTTAGTTGTTATAATATGTAACCGTCGTCGCACTTTTTACATTCTCATAATCATTTATAGTTACTGACGATACACGTGCTGTTTACCGTGACGTCTTCAACGGAACGCGTACGTCGTTTAATTGTACGTAGGTATATGCTAAAAACATGTATATAGGAAGACTAGTTATAATATATGATTTTTCTATCGAAACCATTCAATACAAAAGTTATGTCTTCCTGATTCGCCGATTACACACGTGTACGTACAATAGTATAAAGCAAAATGATCAAGGAAACATTCCTGTTTGTTTGCATGGCTGTTTGTCCAAGTCCTTTGTGACGTCACGGCATGGTGACCGCGGCCGAGATAATGAGCGCGTCAAGGGCAACGCGTGTTAATTACAATTACCGTGAGTGGACATTCTTTGTTCCAATAATGATTAATGCCGGTCGAGTGTCGCGAGATAACAGGAAGCGTCCGTGCGCGCCAATGTCATCCCGCAAGGTCGTTCCCCGCACTCGCGCCGCGCTAACTTCCCTCCTCTCCTTCAACTGCCTCCTTCGCCCTCATTACATAATCTCCAACGGGTGAATAGGGGTATCATACCTACACTGCTATTTATTTATATTCAAAAACTTAGTTCAACCGTGGCAACCAAATCAATAAATCTATATTCCATGGCGACATTTACGTAATACAATAAAATATTTTATTATTTCATGTGCACACGGTTTACTTCAAACGTGTAAACTGTAACCTTGTGGAGGCAACAAATCAGCAGAATTACAGTTATTGTTTTTTTCAATGAAACATGCAGAGTTGACATAGAAATTTGAAACTTAGAACGTGAACAAAGATTTCAAATTAGATTGGCTGATTTATTCTCTTATCGTCATATCATCCTAATCAGAAAAACGGTAAGACCTTGAGCCTGACCCTGGGTATTTTTATCCGCATTTTTCGCGAATTGTAAACGTAGATATAGATCACGTGGAGGCACATGGGTACACATTAGTATTGAAAACAGGTAACTGAAATAGTATTTAAGTGCGTTGTAAGAAAACACTGACGTGTATGGCGTAGATTCTTACACAACTATTAGATTTTTTTGTGACTAAATAATTCTAAATAGAACCGTAAGCAACATAATGATAAAGTGACCGTTATTAAAGGTCGGTTGGAGAACGGGAGCGTTAGAGGCAAGGTCACTCCGATCTAGGAAGTCAAATAATTCGACCTCGACCTTGCCGAAAAAATTTGGCAGTGACGACGCAAGGAGCCGCCTTTCGCCACCCGCCGCCCGACGATTCGAACCCCCCTCAGTTTCCCAGTCTCCCCATTTCATCCAAGGTGAATACCGCAAGAATAATCGGTACCAATAAATTTACTACCATGTTTGTATTAATACGTTTAACGATGAACGATCAGGAAATAACAGTCCACATCTTCATAAGTGCCATAAGGAGGCGAATTGCGGAAGAGTGAAGGTCACACAACATTAGCAAAAATAGTGATAAAAAGATATATAAGATAAATACGCGTACCTACGTAATATTTGATATGTTATCATTGGCAGTTGTTCTGCGAATAACTACAGTACTTAAAAATGTAAAGCGATAACATAAGCTCACAGTTTTTCCTATGTTTTTATGTATTACACTGTTTTATTGTTTACCCCTTGAAGGTCGAATTTTACGTCATCACTATATGTTATTTCTATGATGGAGTTTTGTTTCTGTTCTCGTTTTTTCTTGTTATTGCTTTGTTTATAGATTCTTATTATATACGAGTATACCGTCTTGTTATACGAGTAAAGCATTATCCAAAGTGGCGTACAATCAGATACATTATACACTTTTGACTAGTTTTGATTCTTATTCCATTGTATTAAGACTTACATTGTTAACGATTGTTACTGTACTAAGCAAACTAGTGCTACAATATATCATTATCCCAAACATAAAGCTCAGGATAATCTATTAATAATTGCAAAGATATTAAAGATATTTTTGCACTTCCAAAACCACTAATCAGATGTCTTCCTATGGGATATGGCGTACGAAGGAGTCGAGGATGTAATAAGACCCACTAAAGAAAAAAGGGAACAAAACTTTCGCACAAAGTTTAAAACCCCCTATATATCCTAAATATAACGAGGTCGATTTTAATACAAATTCATCCAAAGTTTTTCTTGGTGATGCACGATCTAGGAGACAGATATATAGATTTTTCAATAGATTGTGTTGTAAAGTCAATACCTATTGTTCTAAAACATGGACCAAAACACACACCAAAATGCTTGGTCTTAAATTGTTTTTTTCATTAAAGGTACTTAGAGATAGCGAGCGTCAGTTTCAACCAGGCTCAACTTTACACGGCGTTTTGGGACAACATGAAACAGGATGGAGTTAATCATCGCGCTATTACTGATTCTGATCTGAATACATATAAAAAGAAAAGTCCTGATCACTTACTGACTGACTCATGAACGCCTAAGCCCTTGGACCTAGAAAGCTCTATTGTTAAACAGTACGATGAAGACAAGAAGATAAGATGTGGCGAAGTCGCGGGCACTTACTAACAAAATTTCTAAGAAAATTTTATTTATGTGTAATTTTGGTACACAATTATTATATATAGATATGACGCGACACAAGCTAATAATGTGCCCCCTGTCTCCCGCTGTGAAGGAATGTAGTCTGAAATCATTTCAGTGTTCTTCTGTTTGTATGCTTTTAATAATTTCGTTAAACTACAGATGGGCTAACATCATCAATTTAATAAATCGTATAAGTCTACTGCTAGATATAGGCTGCATAACATAACGGCCACGAGACTAACGAATTCTCTTTCATTGCGCGCTCGAGACACTCACCACTTTGTGGTTAGTTGGCATCGCATGCCATGTATTAGGAATTTTAGTAGCGCCGCCGCCCTCAGCCGCTCGGCCACACTGTCTCATGGTCAGACCGTAATGCTGCATGCATGAGCCTATTCTTCGACTCTTCTCATCCAACTGCTGCCAACCACTTTGCGTACATCATCGCTCTATTTACCTCGTCAAAGGGTGACTTACACTACGTTTGCCGAGTCCCTGTCTCCAGTCCAGAACACGTCTACCCCAGCAGTTATCTGTTCTGCGGCTAATATGATGTTAGTTACTTTGGTTCTTTGGATTGCTTTGTTTCGGATAACATAGCGCAGCCGATACAAAGAAACAGTTGGTATGACACTTTATCAGTATACTCGTAGCACTCACAAAGGCAGGACAGTTGATGTAGATTCTGGGAACAATATCATGACGTCCTTCGTTTTATTTGTTCTGTTGTTCTATTTTTTAAACTTCCGTGTGAATTAAACATTGTGTTTGCTGTGACGTCATAGCTGCGCTGTCGCTGAGATCTGCGCGAGCACCTGAGTCACCAGGCCACCAGACATACACATTTATTAATCTAATCAAGGAGCGCTATGACTTCATTTCTTCTCCATTTTTTTCTGGGAATAACCTCACTGAATGTTACTCATTGAAAGCAGATGCTGTAGAATGTTTTATTTTTCTATTTTATTCTATTCTCTAATTGTGTATTATTTTCTTACACAAAAAAGGATGTTTCTATGAAACCGTTTCGAAATATTTGTCTTAGTGGAGACTGTTAGCATGGGTACTAACATATAATTCATAACACATTCTTCATATATTCTAGATTTACTAGATTACGTAATTCGGTGTAAACCTCCTGAAACCTGAAACAAATAAATTATGCCTATTCTGAGCTAAACAGGTACACAAAAAACATTAAAAAAATAATAATAACTATACGGTATGATCGTTGGTAAAGTTTTAGGTAGCAATACTCGTGTCTTAGTGGATTCTCCGGGAAAAGCAATGAGAATCTTAGGGGGTTTCTGGCTAGGTCGGAGAGGGAGCCATGGGATATACAAAGTGAGCATTCTACAATATGGGTTCTTATGGGGAAATCCGAAACTAGTATAAGATATAGACAAAATATGTACCTACATGAATGTGTTATATAAATTTATTTTGCAAAAAAAAACTAGACTACGAGCGCTAAGCAGGGCTTTATTAAAATAGTTTACTTAAACCACACAGAATTACTATAGAGTATTTATTGGGCATAATTATACCAGGGTATTACAGATATACAGATATATGGTAAATGTTTTTTATCTGTATAAAATGGAAACCAATGATGCAAATGTGTAATGATGTTAGTTCTCGCGACGGCAACCCGTGCAGGAAGGCCGGCCGGTGCAACAGCAATTGTCGCCCGATGTTATGGCAACATTCCTCCGGCCGGCCATTGTTCTCGTTTTGTTGCGCAACAATGTTTATCAAACATCTGCGTACGTACTCGATTGTTGCCGCTCGCTATGTAAACAACATGTACATACTGCGCAGTAACCCTGAATTCGTATTTATAGTTAGACCTCGTCAGAATAAAAAAATCTAGACTACCTAGATCCGCAATGATTTGGTTGCCGGTATTGTTAATTCTATAAATTCATTACTATTGTTTCATGTTTTGCTCGTTCAACTTTTTTTGTAGAAAACAAACAACAAGTGTCACAAGGCATGTATTTTTTAAAGTTATTAAGACACGTTATATTTAATATGGGGTGTTCTTATTTAGTTTCTAACGAATTATACTAGGCAACAAAAGTTGTGAACACTTCAGTTACAAGATAACATTTTACTAAAAAAAATCAACCAACCTCAGGAAGCTGGAGTGGGAATCGAACCCCTTTGGACAACCAGTCCAATGCTCTGACCGCTGAGCTACCGAGGCCCCAGAAGACGCGTTGAATTTTTCTAGTAGTTTGTAATTTATGCTGCAAGCCAGCGGTATTACGTCACTGTGAAGTTACTACCCTCTCAGTCGAAAGAATACTGTTGCAAGTATTTAAAATCGATAAAGACGTAATTCCTTTAAATATTTTTATTATTTTTGAATTTTGCATTCACAATCTATATACATATAATGACTTGTCCTGACTGATTCATCATCGCCGAGCCGAAGCCGCTGGAGCTAATTAGATGAAATTTGGACGCTAGGTTAATTGAGTGACGTAACCAGTCACTAAGATAGGATTTTACGGAAATCATACCATAAGGGGGTCAAATAGGGGGGGAAAGTTTGTATGAAAGTCCGTCAGTTTTGAAGTAAAATACATGAAAATTGGTATTTGGCTTCAGGAATTTTGTTTATTTTCCTTTAGAGGAGTAAAAAAGGGAAGAAGGTTTTTTTTTGGTAAATTGTTACTTATCAAGTATTATCTATTGAAATGAATAATTTAATCGATCTATAAATTTTTCGATAAAAATAAAGAATGACGTGTTTTTGCATTGAAAAATCTTCCCTAGAGGGGTGAAATAAGGGTGGAAAGTTTGTATGGAAATTTTTTAATTTTTAAAATCACGGACTGACTAACATGAACGTGCCTTTAATAAGTTTGGCTTTTATTATAAACAATCACACGTCGTGTAGCCTACGAGAGTGAAGCCGCGAGCAAAAGCTAGTGCTATATATTCTTAGTAACAAGATAAAATTTTACTAGAAATAATCAACCAGCCTCAGGAAACTCGAGTGAGAATCGAGCTTCCTGAGGCTTCACGTCTGTAGACTTCAGATACATTGTCAAATCAACAAAAAATCTAACAGACGCTTGTTAACTTCTAATAAAGTAAGTTGGACATGATAGTAAGTGTTCAGCGCCTCTCGTTGGTAACCATCAAGGTCTCCTGACGTAGGAGTTGACGAAAAGTTGTTGATGTTACAAGAATATATCGGCTGTGCAATATTAAAACCTAGCAAGGGACAAATTTTGAAAAAGGAGTTTTTGCTAAATGGGACTTAAATGGTTATTACGCACGAATCCACAGTATGAGATTCACCAAAAATTGTGTAGAAATGATTTTTTTTTAATAAACCTAGCAAGTCCACATCAAGTAACAAAAACTGCTGCGAAAACCAGTTCAAAACCTAGTATGGCACAATAACAATTTTAAAACCTAGCAAATGACAGTCCCATGCTAGGTTTTAAAGTTGTCGTTGTGCCTTGCTAGGTTTTGAATTGTTAATACATGTTGAATTTTGCGCATATATTTTAGTAAGTCGCAGAGTGCAGGCGGAATAAAATGCGCATCGTTTTCTAATTGTTGCAATTGTTTTATTATGTAAAATGTCTATAAGACAGTTTTATTGTTCGTCATTGATTTTTAATGCCATGAGGGCTAAAGATAGCTTCGGTAAGTACAACAAAAATATCGTTCTATTATTTATTTTGCAATATTTACATTCGTGTGTTTTTTGCTCAGTGCAAATTGGTAACAACCTGCAGAATATGCAGCAGCTGGGACCAACGGCCTAACGTGCATTGGAAGCATGGAGAAAATTGAGATAACAAATTTCTGGTCACTCACCAGATTATCGGTTTATGCTAGGTTTTAAAATGGTTTTCTGGTCATCAATCACACATCAGAAACAAGTTTACTCTTAGTAAGTTCTTTCTAAGCGGCATTATTGAAAATATATGATATATATTACATTTATATTAAAGCCAAGGATATCCCGCAACTTTTAAGCTAACTCCCGTCAGAGAAGACGTTTTTTCGCTCTCCTGAAAAACTTGTCTAATGTCCTTTGCAATGTTTTAAAATTGCACAGCCAATATGACGTTCAAAGATTGTTGTTTAGGTAATATTAGCATCACCAGCCTATAAGCATAAGCGCATTAGAAGAGGCCTTAACTAGTCAGGTATTATTCCTCACCTCGATGGCCGAATGGCAAAGAGCGCGACCCAAAGTTCCTGGGTTTAATTCCCAAGTCGGTCAAAGTGTGGTTCGGATTTTTCGACGCATAGCCCGGGTTTGTAATCACCATTTCGCGTTTGGCAATGGCAAACGCGGTGATTAAGCCAATAACATCATTTTTTTTTATTGGTTATAGGCAGGCATTTGACCACACCTCACCTGATGTTAAGTGACGGTGCGGTCGAGGATGGAACATGTCTGCCTAGAAATAGCCTATTTACTCTGACCTTGAAGAGGTCCAGATTAACCTATCAGGGACACACTCGCAGGCAGCGCGTTCCATTCCCTAGCTGTACGCACTAAGAAAGTTGAACCGAATCGGCTCGTGTGACAATCTACAACATAAGACACAACATAACATACAATTGTAGCGATGACTTGATTTCAATGATTGAAACCGTTGCCCAGCAGTAGGGCACTATATAGGCTATTTACTTGCTTACTTAGTTATTATTAATAACTTTAAACTTACATCAACTTCTAAAACCAACGGATAAACGTGCGAGACGTGACGTGACACAGCCAATATACCAATTAATAAATCATGTAAATATCTAGTATTTGCCGTATCCTTGACCGTTTAGCTCTTAGTATATTCAAATACAAATGACATCACAGAATGTCATTGAATTTAGTTAGGAGTGTTCTGTTATCACAACAAACAGGCGTCCAAGGAATTCTCCGGGCAGACAGCCTACGTACTGACCTCGTGCCGATTCGAAGTAGACAATACGTTGCTGTTTCACAACTGTATCATCCTTGCACGAGGGTCAGCTCACGCACTTCAGCTTACAGGGTTTAGATTACTTTATTGTTTTGGAATTTACATGTTTTAACTTGGAACTCTTGTAACCAGCCAGTAGTAATCGTCGAAATAAATAAGTTTACAACAAAATATATAGCTATTACTAAACACTTAAGCTCGGCAGTATTGATAGGGTGAGCTCTATATCAGTCAGAGAACTGATATGTGATGATGAAACACTTTAAACTTTCCCAAAAGTTCTCCAGTGTCCCAATGTATCTCGGAGTTACTTTTGCATCAACTGTAACATTGATCGTAGATAGCTCTTGACGTTTCTAGTCTGACTATCCCCAGAATCTTACAGTAGGTTATATTTATTTTTATTTATTTATTTATTCTTTATTTCACAATAGAATAAAATAAAGTACAAAAGGCGGACTTAGTGCCAGATGGCATTCTCTACCAGTCGACTTAAGGGCTAGACAGAGAAATTGGTAAGCGGTGCGACAAAGAACGTAAATGAAACATATACTACATACATTTATAAGTACTGAAATATACATATTACGTTTATTAAATTAAATGATAATAATATAATATACTTACATACTATAAAAAAAAACTTAAATAAAAGTAGACTACATAAACATACTTAAACATAGCATAAGAAAAGATGATGGGAATCTCTTACGTAGGTGTTGATTCCTGTAGAAACAGTTTATGCACCATTGTTTTAAAGACCAACGTACTTGGAGCTTGTCTGACTTTTTTGGGGAGAGCGTTCCATAATCGAATGGTATGAACCGTAAAGGAAGCTGCAACGAATCCTGAATGATGCAAAGGAGTGGCGAGAAGATGATTATTTGATGAGCGAAGTTGGCGGACATCTGAGTGTGCTGTCAATTTGCAAACCAAGGTCCTTGACGCAGGAGCAGAAAAGAATGTCAACACCGTTATAAGTGACTGGTGAGACAGCAGAGACATTAAGCTTTGTTGTGCCAGGCCATAAGGCCTGGCACTTCATGGGATTCGCCGTTACTTCTTACCGCCTTGACCAATCACTTACACTCCGCAGATCGTCAAAGCAGCTAAAGCGGCGTCAATGTCAGTAACATGACTATCGCGATACAATTGCAGGTCGTCTGCATACAAATGGTGAGAACAGCGAATAAGAGGAGTTAAAGAGTTAATAAAAAGGGAAAAAAGAAGCGAGGACAGGATACCTCCTTGTGGTACACCAGTTAAGAGAGTACACCATTTTGAGAATTTTCGATCAACTCTAACGGCTTGCTCACGATTGCGAAGATAAGCCGATAACCAATCCAGAGCGTCGATGAAATATTAAGATGGGATAGCATGGCAAGTAACAAGTCATGGTCAACCGTGTTGAAAACGTTGGAGAAGTCAATAAGGACCAACACGGTGACCCTGCCGCGCTCTATACTCTCTCTGGCATCCTCAGTTGTACTGGTACTGTGAGCAGGGCGAAAACTGGATTGCAATTCAGAGAGAAGAGAGATCTTATGCACGTGCTGAGATAATTGTTTATGTATTACTGCTTCAAGGACCTTTAAGATGGAGATAGGTCTAAAATTGTTTAAAGTATTGGGGTTGGAGGTTTTTGGTAGATGTAAAACATAGGCTTTTTGTCAGATGTTAGGAAATGTCCCAGTAGGTACTCAGGGAGAAATTAACAAGGTGTACAAAAGCAGGGATAATCTCATCAAGTATGCTAGTAATCATTGCTCGGTTGATATCATCGAAGCCAACAGCTTTTGACTTGATGGAGAGAATGACTTTGAGAAGTTCGTTAGTAGACACTAGTGAAAAAATAAAGTTTTCTAAATTAAATGGGGGCATGGAGGCATTAAAAACTCTTACTGAAATAGTAAGAGTTTTTAATCTAGTGGCATGGTCAAGAGTCGTAGAAGACGAGAAGTGATTGTTGAGATCATCGAGGGGAAAAGAGGGTGATGAGGCACTGCTTGAAACTTTGCCAGTACCAAGACTTTTTTAAGAAATTTCTATATATCAGTCGGTGAACAATTAGTGACACTATGGTGGAAATATCTGCGTTTAGCTACTCTCACCATCTGATTGCAGCGGTTTATATGTAGAAGCCCGTCCATACCCTTAGCAGCAAAGAGATGGACATGGGGTTTTACGTAAAAAGTCCTTTTCTTACCACATTTAGCTTTTCGGGGTAAGGGAGGAGAGCCCACATTAGCCAGGGACGCTTCGGACCCCGGTATAGTATTTTATCTAGTCAAATAAACAAGAAAAAGGTGTACAACTTCATAGGACAGGAGCTGTGTTTATTGTTATACTAGTTTCAAAAGTAATTAGTTCTACTATATAGAAAAGGTTAAGAATGCTGGTCGTGCCTCCGCGAGGCGCCTTCACCTAAAACGACCTTAATCTTGAACGATAGAGCAGAGCAGCGCCCCCGCCTTATCAGGCCCGCATCGCTTCACTTGTTTACAACATGCACTCACAATTAACACATGTCCAACTGGTTGTTTGCCTTGTGACGCGACACTTTGATTATGAGCCGCCCATCTTGTTTCTTGATTGATTTTATAGTTCTGGTTGTTATTTGTCATATAGAAACAATAAAAAACGTCTTAAACTTATATTGAACTACGTCATTTATTTAATGTGTTGCTTCTTTAAAGCAGATTAACCTCTCGTTTATAGGTAGTGTAATATGTTATAGTGTATGCTCCACTCCAACCAGCATTTGGCAGTGTGCTGATTAACCCTGCTGATTACAAATGTACAGGCTAATTACGGCTACTAAGTACTATTATTGGTGTGATAATTACTTACGAGTTTATATTTTGATAAACGTATATTTGCATGCTAAGTTGCAGTTGGCAACACATGTAGGTATTAGTCACTTTTTACCGTATCATCCTAATGTAATGTCAATTGCATTATTGCTAATTACACCTATTTAGTAATGGTGTAGTAGTAAAAAGCATGTTAGTTTCAAGCATAATCATAACTATGCTTTTTTATACGTGCAGGTTCTTTCCTTCGTTTTTCTTTACCTGTCTCATTAGCGTAACTCCACTACCACTACGTAAGTACCACTAGCATATATTCTTTGCCACTAGCCCACTCGAAGTGTTGCGGCTCATTACACCACCTCATCCCTTAAGTTTACGTAGACAGTAGACTGCTGACGTGAACCCATGCCTAACTTAAGCGTATTATTAGCTTTCTGAATGGATAAACATGTTTTTTTTGGTATTTTATTAATAAAACAAAAACATCCGTTATCGTAAAAATAAATAACACTTTGGTTAAAAAACAATTTCTCGCGAATCGTACAAGTTTATTGTTATTTTGTAGTGACGTGTACGTAGCGATGTACATAAAGCCAAACTACAGTGTGCGGCGCACAAAGAAATAGTTGTGCGGTAACGCAAATATAAACATAATTCTAGGAAGATTCTCTTTGAGTCCTTTGTCACGTCGATTGGCACAATGTGGTTCTTTAAATGAAGCTCTTATCAGCAGATGTCCACGCCTCGTCCTTTATGTTCCCGCATATATTCACTGCACTTAACAAATATATACTGCTTGCTTATAGATTATATTGGGTGTCATCAACAATCGCTGACCCATATACGGTCCCAAATTTGGAGTGCAATACAAACAATTCTACTTCCTTAATATTCTAGGAAGCCTCAAAAAATGTGTTGAACAAATAAACACTCGAAAGTTAACCAAAAGCCAACGTGTGTATGATTGTCACGTACAAAAATTATTCACCGCCGGTACCGTTCTACAGATTGTTGTATTTATTTTATTAAACAAATACTGTTTTATTGTCAGCAAATAATAATTCATGTTTAATATTTGTTTCATTATACATGTGTATTTGTGAAATAGTTTTATTTATGAATAATTCTTGTAATTGTCTACGTCACCAGTTCACGATCTGTATTCTACCATGTTTTAGTTATTTAGTTTTTTGAAAAATAAATTCGATTTTATGTATTGTTTTGTGAAACTTTACCAATTTTACTATTTTTACAGAATACCAAGGGCATTGTCATAAATCTAAAATTAAAAAAACAATACGTTTTGTGAAACTTTACCAATTTAACTTTTTTTACAGAATACCAGGGGCATTGTCATACATATATCTAAAGTTAAAAAAAACCCATATGACCATGAGCAGAAATCACGGGTAAATACAATCTACATACCTACTTGGAGTAGCGGCGGCGGTTGGCGACTTCCTTGTTTGTCTCCGTGCTCTTATTGCTGCAAAAATAACAATAAAATATATAATGTACCAAGGCCACAGCGACCTTGTTTACTAGGAACCGATGTGTCAGTTCGCGTATTTATTTCTAATTATGTTCATTGATAGTAATTTGCATTTACGCAGCGACAGGCGGGCGGGTGCGAGGCGTGCCAGCCGCTGCGCTGTAAACAAGACAATTCGGAAATTTGGGAAACTGGTGACTAGTTAAAATTTGTAGTACCTAGTGATTACCCTTTAGTCAGTCCCACTGCTACGCAAAAGCGTTCATCAATTGATAGGAATTGGCTTATCACGACGCCTGCCAAATGCGTGTTGATGATCACAATTCCGGACTACGCATCGAAAAATTTCACTCACATTGTTGCCCGACCTGGGATCTGGTAACTGGTCAAAAATACCCCAAAATGTTTACAGCAACGGACCCATAGAGTTGTTTAATTCTGTTGGCAATTGTCACACCACCAAGTTTTAGGTCTTAAAGTTTATTTTAAGTAGAGAAATTCAGAAACTATTGTGCATAGTTCAGTCACTATTCAGCATTAACATGTTACACTTTTGTCTAGTTTGACTCTTATTCCATTGTAATAAGAGATATATTATTAACATTTTAATGCTCAAACTATTAGTCATATTTGGTTTCTTATATAGAATATTTTTTCTACCATTCAATACAAAATGAGGATGGGCAGTTGGCCAAACTCACAAAGCAACCCGATTAGGAATTAATTGTAAAGCTCTTTTGTTATGTCCTACACATTATTGACTCTATGGTGGCTAATCTGAAATGTAAAAAAAGTTCTACAAACAAATAAACAATATTTGTGTGCACATCAATTTGAACTGAGAAACCGCCATAGCCCATAGTCACATACATTTCTACCCATTTTTGTGTATGAAACTTACAATGAAGTGGAGTATTACTTTATACGAGTTCAAAATAGGTTAGTACTTTGTAATTCACTTTTTAATAGTCACCACATAGACAATACTCCTAATGTGAGTAAACAATTGGTAACAAGAAAAAAAAGTATGCATCATTCCGACCGACTCACAGTGGTTCGAGTCATTAAATATGTGAAAATATTCATAACACACATTTTCAATACCACACGTGAATGTCGACCCGATTCGAAATACATTCAACTGTCGGTCATTAACAAAAAGCAAACGCCGATAGGCATTGAAACGCGAATGTGTGTCAAGAGTGCGCGTAGGGCAGCCGCATCTGCCGCGAGCCCGGTCCACGACCGAAACTTAATTGGCCCGACCTAGCTCGTAAAAGCGTTGTAAAAAGTGTGAAGGTCTGGCGGAGGTAAGGACTCGGTCGAAAGAGGTCAAGTGTAAACCTCGCGCTCTACTGACCTCATTTGGGAGCCGCCGCCGCCGGCGCCGCGGAGTGCGCTCGCCTTTCGTACGCACATGTCCTAGATTGCCACTGTTTTATAATTGTTGTGTTTGTTTAAATTTCAAATTAAGAATGCATTCAAATGACTTATTTGTGCGGCTGGCCTACTGTCTGTGAACACATTTATGCGTTATGTTCTTAAAAAATTACAGACATATTGATCCCGATACATGTTTTGTTTTATTGAGAACCACTAAGTTTTACCAAGTAAAGTGAATTCAGTAGAGAGTTCCAAAAATGATTTATTCTATTAATGCCTATAGTTGTCTTTAAATTTTTTATCCTTGATACTAAGTATACCTATAGTCTATATTTTTTGAGGTTTTATTTATTTATTTATTAGGTTACACAACAGACATTAATCGTAAAATGTTGATTATCTGAGAAAAATAGCTGTCACATACTTTAAAAAAAACTATGACCAGCAAAGACCACGAATTGAATGTACTATGACAATAATTCAACATTAATACCACAGATAAAAAGCGAATTTTTTTTTATAATTTTTTAAAAGATTACGGTATTGTCTTATTAATTGTTGATGACATATTTGTTCGTAGCGTTGTAAGGAGAAATCGTCGCGTACCCAAAAATAATGCAGCGCTCTAATTGCCGTGAAAAAATCCGGAAACGTGGGAGATGCGACCTCTTGTGTCTTGGTGTCGAAGGCGACCTTCGATCGCTATTATTAACGCAGCGCGGCCGCGAAACCGGAGCGAGCGTGCCTCGGCGTCGCCCGAATAATGCCTTAAACTCTATAATTCATCGAGACCTTGGCCCCGATGGCCGTGCCCGAGTCCTGGCGCATCCGGCGTTACAAACTGTAAAAGCTATCTGCAGCCAGTAGTAAAAACCGTAAAAAAAAGCTTCTGTCAAACAGCGGCCTGAGTAAGTAACGTCCTCGGTGGTACACACTGTAAAGGCTATCAACAGCCGACAGTAACAATCCGTAAAAAAAGAAGCTTCGGTCTAACAACGGTCTGCCTGCGTTGCTAACGTCCTATAAACGGAACTCTCATCATTTATTAAAAAGGGCAAAAAAAAGGAGTGCCTCTGTTCTTTTGTCCTATGTCCTACCTCGCAGTATAAATTATAAGGTTCAAATCCTGCTCGTGGAATATTTTTCAACATTTGTGTTTTTGTTTTAGTATAAATTTTGTATACATACAAAGGTACTATTTTCATAGAAAGAGATGTGACCAAAGAATTAAGCGTCGCGTCGCCGCTCTAATTAACTACATATATACATATGTATTAAGTACTCGCGCGCCATATGTACGCATGGTCGTACACAAGGTGGCCCGCTAATTATACCTACAGCGCGGGACGGGTTAAAAAATATATTAGATAGTAACAATTTTTTTTTAATTTTTTTTTACGAGTATTAGACAACGGAAAAGGCTATGTTATCAACGTTATTTAACTTTTAGCTAAACTTTTAAAAATAAAATTATTTGTTATTTTAAATATTGCGTGGTGGTTTATGGCCCGTTCACCCTATCCATCCATAGGGAAGTGGGGTCATAAAATGAGCTGATGATGACGATGATGATGATATTATTTTATTTAGTACCAGGAACAATCTTGTTTTAAATAATATGTACCTGCGACCAGTGGATGAATGGGAAATCAAATTAATCTTAAATAACCTTAAAAATACACATAGCTTTGAAATAGACACACTTCCATCTACAATCCTAAAGAAGTGCAGTCAAGAATTTATTAAACCGCTTGTCATTTTAATTAACCAATCATTTAACGAAGGAATTTTCCCAGAGTTACTAAAAACCGCCATAATTAAGCCAATTTATAAAAAGGGGTGCAAAACGGACCCGTCCAATTACAGGCCCATAGCGCTCCTATCATCAATTTCAAAAGTTTTTGAGCGGGCCATTGGCAAACCGGCTGTAGGTACTCATTTCTAGAAAAAAATTGTATCCTGATTATTAACCAATATGCATTTCGGAAAAATAGATCTACCAGTCTGGCGGTCTATAAATATATCCAGCAAGCATTAACATTTATTAATGAGAAAAAGTATGCTGTGGGTGTTTTACTAGACATGACCAAAGCCTATGATCGTGTAAAATATGAAATCCTTCTACGAAAACTGTATGACTCTGGAGTACGAGGAATAGCGTACAAATGGTTAGCCTCATATCTAAAAACAGGACTCAATATGCTGAAATAGATTACCAAGATCCAAACACAAATGAAATCAAAAAATACGATCAGACGCCACAAATATAAACAACTCGATCCCACAGGGTAGCATTTTGGGATGCATCCTTTTTTAGTTTATATCAATGATTTGCCAAAAAATATCGACGCACCCTGTGTCCTTTTTGCTGATGATGTATCCTTGCTGTTTAAATATGAGCATTCAACCGATTTTAAGGAAACACTTAAGCAAAGTATAGCAAAAGTAACAGATTGGTTATCAGACCACAATTTAATAGTTAATTATTCAAAAACTAAATTAATAGAATTCATACCACATCAAAAAACACCGTTAAATGTTGAACTATCAATAAGTAATTTTACTCTAGAAAAAGTTAATACTTGCACTCGCGCCTAAACTGGAATTTGCACATAGAGAACGTAAAATCTAAACTCTCCAGATTTACTTATGCACTTTATCACCTCAAACTGAGTACCGATAAAAATACTGCTTTAGGAGCCTATTATGCGTATGCACACGCATGGCTTACATACGGCCTCATATTATTGAGAAATAGTACGGACATAAATAATGTATTCATCTTACAAAAAAAGTGCATACGTATTCTAGTCAATATCGACAACATGGACTCATGCAGACCTCACTTTGCCCAGCTAGGAATTTTGACTCTTACTTGTATGTACATTCTAGACATGTGTAAATTCGTTCGGAAAAAACAAGATTTATTTAAAAATAATAATAGCTCAAGCCCTTGTGTCTCGGCAATAAAAATATTTAATAATCTACCAAATGAGCTACGAGACTTTCTTAAGATGTACTTATATTTTAATAAAGAGAATAATAATGAAATCATTTATTTGTCTTATAACATGCTGCAGTAAAATTACTAACAATATTAACATACAATAATAATAATAACATTCTATAATAATAATGTTAAAATACAATTTATAATAATAATTTTAAATACATTGTAAAAACATTGTAACATGTAAGCTTTGCTATACCCTAATGGGTGTCATATCTGCACTACTTTGTTATATAAAAACCACATGTAACTTACTGTAGGTACATGAATCCAATAAACAACTTTGAACTATTATATTTTGTAAGGTACAAAATAAGTAGTTTTATGAGTATAACTATATTATAACTAAATGAAAATATATTATGGACATAAACTCATAAAAAAATTGATATTTGGTAGTTTATCTGCTTGTAATACAAATTATACGAAACAATATAATATATAATAGAATATTTATTTATTCAAGTGGCCAAAACTGAATGTTAGTTGTTAGTACGACTATTACACTTGTCTACTCTCTATGTTAGTAACATGATTTCTAATACATTAAATTATTATTAACCGCAATTCATTTACTAATTGCAATGATTTCATAATTTAGATTTTGCTAATAATTATGTAAGTACTTGGGAATAAATCTGTTTTAATTATTAAATAAATAAAGAGTTACAAAAGTATAAACTTTTGCTATAATTAAATCCTCCACGAGTTAACATAAAAATATAAAAAGCTATAATGTTTTATTTATTAAATTGGGGATACCAACAGCTTCAGTGTTACATAATTTGTACATAAGTTTTAAAGTCAATTAAAGGTATCCACATTAATACGAGACTTACAAAATTTCCATTAAATATTTTTTCTTTCTTTCGTTCTTTTGTACTTATTGTTGATTCCAAAAAAATACATACTTATAATAACTTATAACTTTCATTATAGCTGTCCTGTAAACTGATTATGCCATCAAAAACCAACTGGTAAAAAAACCAACTCAGTTCTTCTACCGTAAAAAGTTGTGAGATCCATGTAATACCAAGTCGGTTAATTTATTTAGTCCCTACTTAAGGGACCTTCTGTCTTAAGTAATTACGTAATTAGCTAACCTAACAACATCTTAAAGTGACCATATCAATATTGAAAATGTATTATGTTTTAAATAAATTGATTGACTTAGCCATCGTATGAAAACACAATGTATCTTACAAGTAATACATATATTATATTAAATTAGATTGTTTAGTCGCTGTTCCTTCTGGATATCAATGAAATACTTCCACTTGAAAATATTCATTGCTATGCAGATGACAGCACGGTGCATGGGGGATATAACGGTCACCCAGCGACATGGCGGGTCGAAACCGAAGTGAATCGAGTGAATCTTGTCATTGAGCTCAATCGGGTAATGGACCTCATATCTAATTAGGGCTCCAATAACCTGGTTGAGTTCAATGCCAAGAAAACACAGGTATGTGCGTTCACGGCAAAAAAGTCACCATCCCTTCCCCTTCCAACTCTTCAAGGTACATCTCTAAGCCTGCAAAACAGTATCAACATGCTCGATATAACGATTCGCTGCGATCTGAACCAGAGGGATTACATCGAAGACGTGATCAAAACAGTCTCACGAAAACTCGGTATTCTGAACAGAGTGCGGCGATTCTTTACGCCGGACCAGTTGGGCCTTTAGTACAAGACACAGGTACGGTCTTATGTAGAGTATTACTCGCACATCTGGGACAGTTCCGCAAAGTACCTTCTCGATGCCTTTGACAGATTGCAGCGTCGCGCTGTACTCATTATAGGCAAGCAGAAGTCGCAAATACTCTCGAATCTCTGCAATAGCGTAGAGATGTTGCGTCACTCAGCGTGTTTTACCGCTTATACCATGGCGAGTGCTCTGAAGAGCTCTTTGACCCACCTTCTCCCTTCCTCATAGGAGTACACGTGCTGCTCTTCGGAGTCACCGCTTCACTGTCTCAAATATCCCATCGCGAACAAAGAAATTTGGTGACTCGTTTTTTTTGTCGCACCTCCAAAAGATGGAATAGTCTACCAGCACACGTTTTCCCCCCTTCCTATGGTATGGGGTCTTCAAAAGAGGCGTGCAAAAGCACCTCGTGTGCCGGCAGAATGAGGTTAACTGATGCTACGTTTGTTTTCACGCTGCAGTTATCTTCGCGTCTGGACTCCATTTCCTCTTAACATCAGGTGAGATGGAGTCATTTACCAAGCTATCTATAAAAAAATATAAATTATACTCCACTACGATTTTATACAAACAGATACTTTTACGTCCTTATCCTGAAAATGGGTCATAGCATCAAAACTGCCAATTTTTAGTAAACTCGCCGTTAGTAACCTCGATGCCATATTTAGCATAATCAAAGTAGGGTACCGAGGTGGAATAGAAAACATCAATGACAGGTTACTAGCCAATCGCCTGATGTGCGAATCTTGGAACCTTTGTCCTTTAGTCGGCTCTTACGATATGCACGGGAAGTTAGGCAGCTGATACATTCTTTACACGTCCCAAACCAGCATAAGAACTTCACATCATCAGCTCATTTATGTCCCCACTGCTGGGGCACGGACCTTCCCTATCTGGGATTGAAAGAACAGGCCGTAAACCACCACGCGGGCCCAGTGTGGATTGGTGGTTGTTAATGACTGCTAATGCACAACGGCTTAACGTGCCTTCTGAAGCACGGAGGAGCTCGAGATGATACATTTTCGGTCACCCATCTGATGACCGGCCTTTGCGAAAGTTGCTTAACCTCAGCACTCGCAGACCGGGCGCGTTAACCACTGCGCCATCGAGCTCCACCGAACATCATGAGAATTTCATAACTGCAATAATATCTATTGTTTTTAGAGCTCACGGTAAGAGATCAGATATATACTGACCACTGAGACGCGATTGTGGTGTTTTTAAAATAACAGAGACGGGGCCCAGTTGAATTGATGTTATAATGTTACATTTAGAGTCAATAAAATTCGTATGTTGCAATGTAATTTTGACATTGGAACAGCCTTCTTGAAATTTCATGAAAAACGTATAATACATAAGTACATTCGCCTTGACTATGGACTGCAAGGAGAATGACTTGTTATGCTCAGCCATAGTTCAATTTAATTATCATACCGAATTTTTTTAGCCTACCTACGTCTGTTTTAAAGATAGACCAGACTCTTTTCTGTCACCGCGGGGCGCCAGTCAAAACCTTATATCGACAGCTTCATGGTCAAAACCCAGGCAAAACATTTCTCCAATAGACTTTCAACGTTACAATACAATCTATAAAAAAAATTAGCAATAATATTTAAGGGTGCGTACATATACCCTGTAAAGACTTCACTGCTTAAATATCAACATTAAAATGTGGTAAATTTTTTATTTTATATTTTTTAATTAGTTGCAGGAGTTCTTAAATAATGGTAAGTAGGCTAGTTGAAGGAAAGTAGGTAGACTTTGAGCGTTATAATACAATCTTTAAAAAAATGAGCAATAATATTTAAGGGTGCGAGTACATATACCTTGTAAAGACTTGTTTAAATATCACCATTAAAATGTGGTAATTTTTTTTTTCATATTTTTTCATTAGTTGCAGGAGTGTTGAAGGAAAGTAGGTAGGAAACAGAAAATCATCGATTTGCCACTTTTGTGTTATTAATCTTTGAAATAGAGATGCCCCGTCGTCCGTTTAAACAAAAACTTGAGCTCCTTTTTCTTTAAAAAATATAAATTTCTCAGCTACCTATTACTTGTGAAAAAAACAGTTATCACCAAACGTGTAGGCTGCTTAAATTTTATTGCTTTATTTCCAGGTTGTATATGCCATATGGTTGAATATTTATTGAAGAAATTTGACAGTTTAGAATAGATTGATGCGCAGGCGCGTGTACTGTAACACCCGGCTGGGTCGTTACTTAAGGTACCGGGGGTTTATTAAATAAAAAGGCTTCCAAAGCACAAGATATTATATTACTTTCAATATATTACAATAATAATCAATCGTCGTCGCGGTCCGTCAATCGAGTCCGCGATCTTCTTCTTTTTTCTTCCATCTCTTTTTATTCTACACCGTTTGAATTCAGGCCACGGCGGCTGCCAGCATGTATGCTGGGGCATATATTGCTGGCATATATGGCATATATTGCTCGGGCGAGCAAGGATTCTCGGTTACTACAGTACCTAGTGTCTCAAATTCAATAATATTGTTCTCTTGTATGGCATTTAGAGGACAATGGAGTACCAAAGCAATGACGTTAGGTTGAATAAGTACCTATTTTGTTGATAAAAAACCGTCACCGAACTACAATGAAATATTGTTTTGATTCGACAAACGATTCGGTGTTGTGGTTAAATAGCTCGAAATGTCTCTAAGGGCTAACTTACACGGACAGCTTAAAGTGGTCATGATCGACTGCTTCAAGCTGTGACTTCATAATGAACTACGCAACTGTTTGAACGGTTCCATGTATGTTTGTAATTAGAAGTAGTTCACTATGTAGTAACAGCTTGAAGCAGTCGCATCCTGACTTGTTCAAGTTGCCCGTGTATGGCCGCTCTAACACTTAATTTGTCTAATTTACTGATACCCAGAACTATCACTATTATTAGTTACTAAAATGCAAAAAAACAATAAGACATATTTTTAGGGTTTTTAAAGGGTAAAACGGGACCCTATAACTAAGACTCCGCCGTCCGTCTGTCCGTCTGTCACCAGGCTGTATCTCATGAACCGTGATAGTTAGACAGTCGAAATTTTCACAGATGATGTATTTCTGTTGCCGCTATAACAACAAATACTAAAAAACAGAATAAAATTAATATTCAAGAGGGCTCCCATACAACAAACATGATTTTTTGCTAGTTTTTGCTCGATATTGATAACGGCAACAGGTAGACGCTTGAAATATTCACAGAATACTTAGTTGTATATTCGTTTATTTAGTTATTATGACGTTTACATAAAGTTTAAAGTCCATTGAGGAAAGTTGATAGTTTGTGGTGCAGCGTGTGTACATACCCGACGTTTCGGCTGAGTTGTACCGAACGGGCTGACTTCATCAGTCAATAAGGGCACCATATGACTAATAAAGTCAGCTACCTATAATAAGGGCTTTTGAATAAACAATTTACTTAGAATGGAACGCTGAAAAGGTGAACACGGTCAAACTAATCACCTTTTCGTAACTTCACAGGCAAATTATAAAGATGGCAATAATCAGATGTGCTAGGAACTTGTTTCATGGTCAGAATAATGTTATCGTGGAATTCTTATGATCTTTTTACTGAAGTACTGGGGTCTTGTCTAGCCCAAGAGTGTAGAGTCGGCATTCAACCATTAGTGCGCTCTGTCACTTACTTTGAAATAAGAAAAATATTTATTTTTTTATAGAGAGTAAACACATTCATAGCTAATAAACATTGAGGAAATAGATTAAGAAAATAGAAGTAAAAAAAAAAAGTTCTTTTTATTAAATAAATAATTAACGGTTAGTATAATTATTTTTATCGTAAGACAAAGAGTCAACAAAAATATTTAGTAGGATATAATTTTGTTAAATAAAAGTATCAGTTCAGTATCCCATACAAACTACAAACAAAAAAAAACGTTTGTATAACTGTCCACAACTCTTTATTTTCCATAAGCATAGAAAGTTTCATTCAAACCGGCTTATTGGTTTAAAGATATAGAGCTTTAAAGTTTGCTTGGGATACCGAAATGGGCTCTTGAGTCCGCTGGCTGGTACAGTAACCTACAAATCTTGCGTTGAAACCAACGTGATAAATAAATTTCAATTCAGCTCTTTGTTTATACAAATGTTCAGCTTTAAAAGGACGTTGTTCATTATACACAAGGATTTTGAATAAAATAAACAATACGTCTCTATACATGTTTAAAGGTCATGCAAGAACACTGAATACATTCACTCAGTCTCCTTGATCTACGTCAAAAGCGTTTGTTGTTGACGGTTAACGTGTTAAGTTCTGCCAGACTTCCGTCACTGTTTAGACAAAATTCATGGAATTGACATTACTCCACTCCCCGTACACTGGATAGGTATAGCGCTATCTTTATAGTTTTAAGCCTACATTGTAGCGCCCAAGTACAAGTTTGTACAGATTTCATGTTAGACTCGTTTTTTTTTATCAAAAAGTTTTGCAAACTTTGATTAAGTAAGGGTGTTCGACACATTATTTGTCACCAAAAAATAAAATTGGTTGTCATTGTAATTTACGGAATCATAGCTACAAAGCAGGTAAAATAACGTTTTTTCAATTTTCTTAGCATCTATACATGTTAACACTATAAAAATTGTAGGGCAGTGTATTTGTTTCACTAGCTAAATATAGCAGACCATAAAAAGAAAAAAAAGCAAGTCCCTTTAAAGCTGGTGATCTGTATTAAAAAATAATTTGCTGACCCCTATTTTTAATAATTAAAGAAAAAAATGTTGATCACTGGTTCCTGTCCAGTACTGGTGCTACTACCTTTATTTTTATTGTTTTTTAAGGAACAACTATTGAGTTTATTGCCAGGCTCTTCTCGATAGATGACTGCGTTTCGAACCGGTCGCCGTTTTACAATCCAATTACTCCTCTTCGAATTGTCTCAGTATCTAAATTAAAAGAGCAGTCACAAATTGCAAAAGGTCATGGGTTCGAGTCATACCTGAGGCAGTAACTTTTTTAAATTGTAATTTCATGTGCGGTATAAATCAACGATAACTTCAAAGAAAATAACTTCCGTTAGCCTCATCGAACCTAGATCACAATGCCAAAAAAAACTAATAATGTAACAAAATATGCCTGTGAATATGTGTGCGTGTATGTGTGTGTGTGTGTGTGTGTGTGTGATTGTGGGAATGTGTTCCATGACTACGATTTAAATCTTGGAATCGGATGTTTCAAGGATGAATAACAACCACTCATTCATCACGTGATCAAATAAATGAATACAAAGCAACACGATAAGTACGACACATTAGGCAGAAAGTGTACTATATGCAAAAATATCAATTCAAATTGAATTAGATGTTATCGAGCCACGCTCGTGGCTTCACACATAAAGTAGACGATAAAAAAGTACGTTGGTACTAGTATGGAGTCGTCTTTCATGCCAATCAGAAGAGGTCGGATAATATTACTTCAAGGTCTACTGACAAGCTGACCTCGGCGTATCGGTCGCGGAGGACAGACGGGCGCAAATATTTGCGCGCGAGAGGCAGCGGGCGCGGGGCAGGTGACCTTGCCGCGCGGCAGACGCGCGACCTTGATCTTGAGACGACCGCGACAACGCCGCCCTCGCGACGCAGATAGGCGACACCTATCGCCACGGTTGATGACTATTACCATTGTAATGGTCCATCGCCGATCGTACCTACCTACTTGGATGATTGACTGGAAAATTGTTACGCCTCTGTGTACGCTATCAAGTGCGCACTCGATCAACCCCGAGTAACAAACAAATAGGTAATATATGTGAGCGCCTCGCGTTTGTACACTGTTTATTATACACATGGTTTTCTTTTAGTGTATTGTATAGGTAGGTATATGTTAAAGTGTATTAATTATACATACATACATACATACATACATACATACATACATACATACATACATACATCACGCCTTTTTCCCGGAGGGGTAGGCAGAGACCACCTCTTTCCACTTGCTATTAATTATCTTCTCTATTATTGGTATTCCATACTACCTATCTGTACAATTCAAAAATATTCTATTTATAGATTTGTTTTCAGAACGATGGAAGATTAAGAATACTTTAACTTTGAGATTTACATTACAACTTACCTAACTCTATGAGATATCTAATATCTTTATGAATATTACTTTTCTTTTACTACAATGACTATTTACAAATAATAATCCATAAATAGTGTGTTACTGACTCTTTGGCACCGCATTTTGATATTTTTATGTTTATTTCTTTATCTATTGTAAGCATTGATGTCGTAAGATGAAAGCAATATTACATATTAGATTATTTCTGTAGAATCACAGTGTAGGTCCAATTCCTTTTTTTTAGTTGTGATTTATTTGTTTATAATTACTTCCCATATTTACTTACAGCCAGTCATTTGATTTAATAATAATTAGGAAACAGCACTCATTCCGTTAGCTCCCCACTGCAAACTGCCCCACTGAAATAGATCATCGAACGCATACTAAGCGTAGGTACTGAATATAAATACTTACTACGCGTCGTTAGCAATTTACACTATGAAGTCAATGTTCGCATTACTCTTCATCACGCAATAAGATACAATAATCTATGAACAAGGTTAGAAATTAAAATTTTCCTGACAATATGTTTACTTTAACATAGAATTGTGTCTAAAAAAATACAATCAAAAAATGTTTAACTTTATAATGTTTCCGACAGCTACGAAACTACTTTATGTAAATTTTTTTCTTGTAAATTTCAATAGTACATAAAACACAAACTACCAACGTTAACCCTGAGTTAACTCGTAAATCCAGTTTTCTTGCAAACAATAACGTCTCGCATACAATTCGCAAATAACCATGCGAGGAAAATGGTCAGCGACACGTGTCAGGCTCGCGATAAGGCGGCCTGTCACCGCCGCCGCATTAGGGTCATCCTTCCTCGATAGAAAATGACTTATTCACATTCACTTTCTCAGAAATTAACAAATTTTCCTAACTTGATTCAACTTAAATTACTTAGCATATGGATCATAGGCAAACATTTATACCCGACGTTTGGACCGAGTTGCACCAGCCGTGGTCACCGTGGTCAAGCTATCGCGATGTTGCGGTGCCGTGCCGGTCAAAACGTCGGGTCAAAAGGTATATCCAAATGGAATATATCACACGGGAGATTGGGCTGTAACCCTCCACGCTGGCACGAATTGGTATCAAGCAATTATTTAAAATTGTCATCTGTCATCAAGACACTATAATTTTGTTTATGTTTTATCAATCCCGTCCATTGCCACTTAATATAAGGAATTCATAGAACTCTGTCGGTGACTTTGGATCTTCTGCAAATCAGTTTTATTCGATACCGCGAAAACCACGATCGCGGCTCTCTCAGTTGCCATTCAATGACTTTGAGCCTTTTATGAGGCTCATATTAAGTAACCACGTCTGGGAAAACTCCACTGACAGCATACAGTGGTCGAAGAGTTTTGTTATGAGGCATTTTTTAATAAGCTTTATAATTTATTATCAAAAGCACGGAAGACTATTTAATGAACTGATAATTTTTAGGGTGATGTTGGCTATGGGTTCCCGAACGGAAACTTACTTAAAAAACTCCGAAATAGCAAAAATTATTTCAGAACTTTCAGATATTTGGTAGAGTACAATATTACGTTTCGTCGAACAGCGTAATGCAATTAACTTGCAGGTGACGACCCTAGACTCATTTCTCCGCGGCTGGCGCGCAAGGCCGCGCGTGCACATATGTTACACGTGCATTTATAGACGCACATGAACCATTATTGCCGTTTTTTGACGTACATTAGAACAGGAAGTATTACCGCCTAAGAAATCTGGCTGCATATTTGAGCGTAGAAAGTCAACTCGTTTTTTGCACACTTTCCCATATCCCTCACATTAGCAATATAAATATTTCAATGGAAAACGAAATTATATCTTATTTGTTTGTTTTGTTATTGCGTTTAATAAGGAACGTTGAGCAAACAGAAGTGCCAATGTAGAGTTGGTCGGTTTATCGCTTGTTGTATAGTTATATTTTGTTGGTATATTATATTAGTGAACCTATATAATGCGCATAATACTATATGAGTCAGCAAACACAATATTATACATAGTAAAACACTCCCTTGGACGACGGTCAATATTGTGAATACTTACATAAGTAAAAAGTCTTTATTTTTAGCTCTTTTCTCCTGTATTAGCGCTGCAATGGGACACTCCTAAGACAAAGTGTTTGGTCGTTTTAATAATACCCTGCTTTTTTCGATGTTATACATTTTAAAAAGTAGTTCAGTAACATGTTAGATCGATTTCATGACACAAGTTTTTTTTCCAAAATTCTTATTTCTAAAAATCAAATGACATGAAATAATAATAAAGTAATGTGGCATTTGTCCTTAAATGTAATATATATAAATCATCAAAAATTGCTAATTACTTTGTGCGTTGTTGTTCAGAAATCTCAGTTAATGCGCAGTAAAGTGAGCCAGCTGAATATGTGATTTTATTGCCTTATTCCTATCCTTGCTTTGTATCATAGCTTGCTATAAACATTGGTTACCCAAATAATAAAATAATAATAATAAAATGTTGCTGTACCTCCTGTCCCTGTTCGGGCGCCAAATGTAATGTATGTCAAAATGATGACACTCAATAGTTTCATCAATAAATTGTCAATATTTTTGATAACAGAGCACTCGACACTTAAAGATCAGTGTTGGACACATTTTTTATCACCAAAAAAACGTTGGTCGTCATTGAATTTTTTGGAGATGACAGCTAGGAAGTAGGTAGTTGGTATTTAATTGTTGCTATAGACTAAAATCTGCTGCTGACCCCTATTTTTAATGATTAAGGGGAAAATGTCGATCACTGGATTCTGTCGGACACTGGTGCCACAACCCTATATGAACGACAGACGAATACAGAAGACGAATGACAATAACAATTGACTGTCAATGACAGTCGTGAAGAACATTTTGTTTACCAGGTCGCTGACGATTGTCGGTTGGCTGAGTCGTCACCAGACAGGTAGACCGTCCGTCGTGTCAATTTATATTTTGTTAGTATCGAATGTGACCGGCGCGGGCGCGGCGAGTGGCGACCCGCCGGAAAGGAGGGTGACTTTGGCCGACCGCTGCGTTTTTATACAACTGTTTGATGCTCTGACGCAAAGCAGCCGCTAGGATGTTTGCAAGGTCACCATTGTATGATGTTATTTTTCATTGAATTAAGGTAAATATTTTGACGGTACGCTGCGTAAAGCTTGGGCACAGAAGTCAGTTTTGCGTGTAAGTAATATAAGTGCAAGATTCTTACTTTAGAAATAAATAGATTGAATATTAACGAAACATTGCGCGCATGTACTAGGTAGGTCATGTCATCTCACTCAAGGAGGAATAAGTATAGGAAAAAAATTGCATTACAGGTATACAGTAGTGTACATTTTTAAGTACGACATTAATGTCTTTTTCTTTCTTCACCAGCTTCTATGGTGCGAAAACTTATCGCTAATACCCAAATAGAAGGAGCGGTGAAGCATTTTTTTAAACTTCAGGACAGTAGGCCAGTAGGTAGTACCAGTAACGTAAATGACAAGACATCTCTCTATCCTTAGGGGTCGCAAGCAGAGTTGGCAGAGTTGCTGGTGAGGTAACTGGGTTCAGTGGCATCATTATGTTTACGAAAAATTCAGAAAATCTTAACGTGCTTTAAAAGTTCGTTCTTAGCTTAATGCTAAACTTAGAAATAAGTGCTACCCTACCGTTAAGTTCGGATGTCTTCAAATCCATATTTGTAACAGCGGCTACGTAGGTAATTCCACAAGACTCATTGCATCAGGGTCACATAGTGCAACATACATACACATACCCATGGAAATGGCAATATTGAGTCAGCGTATCACATTACGCACCACTTGCGTCAACGGCGAAAAACAATGCATCGATGACGGCCAGCGGCAATCGGACATGCGTGGATGGGGCACGCTTCGTTATTGCCACGATTGTATGAAGTCTTACGGTGCAATACGCTTAGGCCAGGGTCACATTGCGCGGAAATTCCGCCGTGCATCTTTCGCGTGTTTGTCAATGAATATTTCTTATTCTCGTTTTTATAAATACTTGTTTATGATTAAAAGAGTAATCAGAAATCACAGAGAGGTGATAATATATGATGTAGGCAGAATAATGGTGAAGAAAGAATCAACATCAATACATTTCATTGCATATAATTTGCTGTCATCGGACACACTACGCGGAAGATCGGTTGTCCGTTAGCGGACCGCTTTACTCAACCGCAAGGTTAGTTCAGCGACGGATTTTCCCCGAAATGTGGCCCTTGCCTTAGAACAGAAAGAAGAGGTTTTATGTCAGCCCGAGACCACGGCTGGTGTACAGCATGAAGCTATAGATATAAGATGTACAGTGCATCTATTTTCTTTATGTCTCTCGACAAACTTCATGTTTCGGCTGTCATCGGATTTTTATCAGTTAAGGAGTTACAAAAACACAAATGTTGAAAAAATTTCCACGAGTAGGATTTGAACCTGCACCCTTCTGACATTCCGGGTCAGGTGCTCTTCCAATTGAGCTATCGTGGTTCTAACCAGCCCGCCGAAATTATTCAACTCTTTATACTTTGAAAGCCTAAGGCGCCCATTTAATGTCAACAACTACCGTCATTAACATCCGATCATAATATTTTTACAAATATTAAAGATCAGTTAAGAAGTAAGCAAGCTATTTATAAATGTTAAAATAATTTTTAACGCAAATTTTGTTGCGAACAAATTACAAAAACACAAATGTTGAAAAAATTTCCACAAGCAGGATTTGAACCTGCACCCTTCTGACATTCCGGGTCAGGTGCTCTTCCAATTGAGCTATCGTGGTTCTAACCAGCCCGCCGAAATTATTCAACTCTTTTTACTTTGAAAGCCAAAGTGTTTTTGTAATTTGTTCGCAACAAAATTTGCGTTAAAAATTATTTTAACAGTTAAGGAGTGTATAGAGTTGATACTACTCCTTGTACTTATTATTAATTTATTTTAGAATGAGGGGATATATATTGTGTCATAATAGGTAATCGATTTACGATTTATAGTTTTACAGCTGTAAGTAGTTTACACGTTTACAGCTGCTATTATGGCTTATCACCTTATCACATGCTACATTTAAAAAAACGTACAAATATTTTTTCTTCACTGTATAGCATATAAGTGCTATATTAAATTACAAATCAAAAGACTTCATCGTCCGACGAAGACTATTAAACTAGACAGTATTAATAATACTTTTATTGACCAAGAAAGTAGATACTAAGCTTCGAATAGTTATCCCGTCTTTTGTCTCTTTTACTCTAATTTGAAATGACGTTTACATGACATGAACAAAACACGGAATAACTATTCGGAGCTTATTCTTTGTTTATTTATATGGCACATTTGCTTTAAACAGTGAATTGCTAAATAACTATCTGTAAAGTGTTTCATTTTATTGTGTACTAGCTGACCCGGCGGACTTCGTACCGTATTTCTTTTTTTTTAATATAGCCTTTGTTACTCAGCGCTAATGTAGCATTCTAATGGTGACAGAATTTTTTAAATCGGTCCAATAGTTTTTGAGTTTATTAATTGCAAACATAGGTAATACATACATACAAAAATACAAAGCTTTCCTCTTTATAATATTAGTATAGATATCGAATTTTACAAAACAATAACCCCCTTATTCATAAAAACTATTTAAGCAAAATTTAGTTCATCATTGTTTTGTCTCTTTTTCTCAAACTCAAAATGACGTTTGTGTGACGTTGACAAAACAATATTGAACTAAATAATGCTTAAATAGTTTTTATGAATAAGGGGGTAAGTATCGGCTCCTTGCGAGTATGTCACTATTTATTCGTCACTTCATTATTCAAAAAAACGCATAGGTTTCTTTTAGACCTGCTGTTTCAAGTGAGTATCACCGCTTACACACACCATTACATAACAAAAAAGCAAAATAGAAGTATTTTCAAAGTAAAAAAAACATTTGATTCAAACCAACAACCTTATACGTAATATACGTAATTATAACAATGTTTTTTTTCAACTTGCATAACGTAGCTGTCGACATTGCTCACGTTAACTTGCAATTTAAATTTCATTTTTGCATACAAAAAAAAAGTAAATAGTGTTGTAAATTTGCACGAATCAGATCAGATAGAACCACGAAAACCTTATGTTACCTGGCCCAGATTTTCGGACGATACTAGACCCGCTCATGCAGCACGTTCTGGACTATTGATATATGTTTTGTAAAGCAAACATTCAGACAGCTGTAAAAAATGAGACGCAGTAGGTAGGTACATGTGATATATAAAGAATTGTGGATCGTAGCAAAAAGATAAGATGATCGTTGGACTTGTAGAGGACATCGCGCTAATTAGTCCTAGCTCTAATGTAACAAATTTGTTTTTCGTCATTATAACCTTACACAATGATAAGGATGTAAAAAAGTTATTGTGCAACCTTGATTAGTCATTCGTCCGCAGCTTATCTAATTATTTTTATTTTTATTTTTGTAACTAATTTCATGATAAAATAAAAATAGTAAAGTTTTAGTAATAAGAAGATTTAATTATGGAACTACTATTAAGATGTATATTTAAAAAAAAAATACGATAAGTGTGTGTTGTATCTGCAATTACTAAAGTCGGGCAATATTCACAAAGGCCGGTCATCGGATGGGTGACCAAAAATATCGAGCTCTACGTGCTTCGGAAGGCACGTAAAGCCATTGGTGCCGGCCGCATTAGCAGTCGTTGACAACCGCCAATCCGTACTGGGCCCACGTGCTGGTTTATGTCCCGTTCTCTCTGTTGCGATTCGATCTGTAGGAAAGGCTCGTGCTCCAGCAATGGGGTCTATTTTCGTTTATGTACACTCAGGGGCTCATCTAACCGCCCACCCCGTTATTTTCATACAAACAGGCTCACTTAAAAATGTCAAATTATATTTCTGCAAAGATCTGTATGTATGCTAATGTTTAGGTTAAGCGTTCGACTGTCCAATTAGCACTTTGAACAGTTTTAAAAATTTCTTCCCGTTTCCAAACCTTCGTGTAAGCACAGCATGACTTTATTGCCATATCACATTGTATGGAATGTGATGAAGCATTAATTGTTCTGCTTCTATGGAAAAATGCAATGGTTTCGGTACTCTTTCAAAATGCTAATTGGACAGTCGACCGCTTAACCTAAACATTAGCATACAGATCTTTGCAGAAACGTATTGACATTTTTATGTATAGAGTCGCAAAGTGAGCTTGTTTGTATGAAAATAACGGGGTGGGCGGTTAGATGTGCCCCTGAGTGTATATAAACCCGTATTCTGTGATCCTAGGGAAATGAAAAACAACAACCTCCCTAGCCCATTACTAGTGGATTTTGGCTTTAGGAAATCTGAGATTTCGTGATAAGTCTGTCAGTCAGATGAGAGATATTTCGCTCAAAAAAAAAGGAAAAGTCTATAGACAATCCTACTTCTGGGCAAAGGCCTCTTTCATTTAAATCATTGATGGGTATTGGCTTAATCACCTCTGATCCTAAGTATTCATATATTATGTTACTTTATGAATGTCGCAGTCAGTATTGCAAACTCGAGCCAACAAATAAATTAAACTACAGGAATCCTATTAAGACGCATTGCTACCATCCATTTAAATTATTTACTAAATGCAATACCGTCTAAAATTGCACCAAAGAAAGTCAACGTTCACACTTTATATTCAATGGTATACACTTATAATAAGAAGTTCAATGCAACAATCATAATATTGTAGAATCATACATAATAGGTAAATTTTGGTAATTTGTGGCAAACATTGCACAATTATGTATCTTGTTATCGTCTTCCTTATATATTGCGAGTACAAGATACAAGTTTCTTTATATAGGTCATTGTTTGTTTACCTGAAAAATATACCTAAAACACATAAGTACCCAATATTATGTTGATTACATTCAAAATATGTTTAAGTCAATTATGATTGTTATTTTCTTGTTCAAGTATTCTTAAAATGTGTTTTATGCGTTAAATTGAACAGCAGCCATATTGCCAAACCCTAAATTACGAAATTAATCGCCTCCACATTTATATGGGCCTAACATAAATAACCAACGTAAATTAGAAATAGAACGAGTTTGGCAGTGCTGCAACGACTCTTTATAATTAGCGATGCACAAACGAAGTGGCTTCGAAGGAATTGGGTCGACGAGCGGCGCGGTGCGGCGGGCGGGGCGGGCGGGGCGGGCGGGGCGCGGAATTCGCGTAACGTTACGTCAGGGGGCGTCGGCCCCGCGCCGGTCAGCGACCCGCGGCTATCTCTAGCTTGTCCGCTAGTCGCATGCGCATAATTACGGACCGTGTACTAGGTGCATCATACAGCCACAATAGCGTAAGCCAGCTGATTTATACTGCCATTACCATTTATGTTCATAGAAATATGGAACAGTGTCTTTAATTTAACTTTATGTATTGCTTACCTGGACTATAATTGTAAAGTCACGGGCTTGTCTGCCTAACTCTTTACCTAACTGACAATGTTGAGTTCCGGAAGTTCCCCTAAATATTTTTTGCTTCAAATAATTGATAATAAATGAAATTATATTTTTTAAACCCTTATTTATTGGTTTACGTAAACCTGCTTTTCAAGATAAAAAAGACTAATGCTAAATATGTAAGTTACTGTATATGTGTGTCACAACACAACAGAGGAAAAAAAGCATACTTTTAAAATAAATCATCTGCTCAAGAAGCCCATTAAGTTAATACAAAAATATATAGTCTCCATCAAAGGCATTTTCCGTACATGGCAAACTCTGTTAACCACATTACTTACTTCTGTACTTTCCTCCTTATTCCACACCGGCATTCGAAGGAGGTAAACCAACATGGAATTACTCGCCTAATATTCACAGGCAACTTTGCCATTGCTTTAATCGTATGTGCAATTGTAGTTAGTACATCAACAATGAGCATGTACACCTAAATTGAATTACAAATTTAAATATCATTTCAAACATCTACTTTAAAGCATAGTTATATCAACCATGAGTATTAAATAATACATTAATTATGTTGTACGTCTGCCACCTCTATAATAAAAATATTGACTCGTTTGCAAAACAATCTTAACAACAACACAAACAAACAACACATCGCAGAAAATATTTGTGTATACACAAACAATATTGTATTAAAATCTCGGCGCTCCCACATAGGTAATGTCGCGTTGCGTTTGGGCGGTTTTGTTTAGAACGGCAAATATTGTATTAGGCGGTTATTACGGTCGGTCGGGTCAAAAATCGTGTCGCAGAACGCGCGCGGGTCGACGACCCCGCTCGGCTCGTATCTCGATTCTCGACGGTTGGAGCATAAAGGTACACACTTGCCTACCTACACTGAACAAAACGGGATATAATACGGTTCATTCCATTTGAAGGTAGAGCGGCACCTTGAACTTATGTTTTATGGCGCCACTCCGATGTTTATATAATAAATTTGTCTTAAAGAAATATTGTTTCCTTTATGTTTGAATTAATTTGCACCAAAACCTTTACTTTGGTAAGTTACTTATTTTTTGACACAGCATCGGAGAAGCGCTCGGTCTTCATCTTACCTGATGGTAAGTAAAAGCGCTTCCACCTTCGGCCTTATCGTAATAAGGCCGAAGAGGGAAGCGCTCTTCACCCATATTCGCACAAAGAACTAGCTATCGTATCGCTTACTGTCAGAAAATAATATATGATGTCTTATATAAGCTGGTTGTAGCTAGCCAGTTGAACTTTAAACAAATACTATCTCCAACTACTACCAACTGTGAGTCAGTACGATGAGGGACCAAACGGCCACACACTGTCTTCTCATTTATTATTTCAGCCACTACTATTATAACCCTCTTCTACTGTAAAACTTGTAAAACAGCTTAATAATTCTGAAATAAACTAAATGGTCTGTTCGAAGTCAATTAATTAAATCCACGTGCCGTATCTAGCGTGGATCGCCGGCTAATGAGTAACCTAATTAGCTGGCTTGGCACAGGCTGCTTTCCGCTCGTCGTCGCCTGGAATCGGGACTGCACGGAAACCCTTAGCGACTGGCATATCACCACATGGTTCGGGCTGATGTTTGCATTTACATCATACTCGTAGCTAGCGACATATTTTGCATTAGATTGAGAGAGGCAAATTGCAACTTGAGAACGGTCTGATTGAAGTTGGGCATAATATATTAAACTATTTAAAGAATAACTACAACTTCATCAAATCATGAATGTGTTTACCAAGTTTTCAAATAAAAATAATTACAGATCGTAATGGTTTGAGAATACGACATGTATAATTATAAAAAAATTACTTTCAATAAGAAAGTACAAAAAATTTCAATTACGGATTTGATCCAAACAAATAAAACAAATAAATAAACATTTAGCTTGCTAAATAAAACCGTTTAAAAATAAAAATATTTTTAGCTGTATAAAATTAAGTAATTTATTAAAAGATAGAAAGGAACATGATCAGATGTACTCGCTATCTATTTCTGTTAAAGAGCTGAGTAGAAAGCCTCAGAAATGTTAAAAAGTTTTTAATCAAGAGCTAACCAATTTTTACTAGATAAGGCTTTAGAGTAGCTGTATCATAAAATTGAAAAAGTTACAATGACCAAATGGAAAATAGCTACGTAAAAACGTTCTGAAAAGATAATACATCGATTGGCGTTCATGTATTTTGAAAAAATGTGTCTATTATTCTTTAGCCAACGAGATAAAAACTTTTCCTTATAACTAAAAACTTTTACAATGTTTTAAAGTCGAAACAAGCGAGCGCGACGTGCGACACGAGGCAAGCGTTAGCGATATCTCCTCTTTGTGTAAAATTACATGTAGAACATTCGGAAAAGGAGACTAAAAAGACAGCTTTTGGTGACAGAAAATAGATTTCGTATTTAACATCGACTTTCTCTGTAAAATAATACGAAATTAGGTCATCATCAAGCTTCATTTGTAAATGTCGCTTCATAGGCATTTTTGATTTCAGAAAGAATAACTATAGACAGACTGGTTGCTGTTGCTAAACTCTGACTCGTTCCCCGAATTCTTTTTCTATTTTTGTTCCTTTAGAAGGGCAAATCCAGGTTCTACTCTTTATATAGTGTTGCGTGTCAGCAATAGACAGGAGACTGCGGTATCCTGTCTCGTTCGCTCAACCCACCATACCACAAGAGATGTCCTTGACTGACCTGTCTCTACTACCTGTTGATTTATGTACAAATATATTACAAAATTATATGGAAGTTGTAAAAAAGTACTACAAATAAAATATAACTAATTTTCTTTTATAATAAAGTGAAATTGCGATGTCATTACCAGTGCGAGGCCATTAATCATGCTATTTGGAAAATAAAAGAGCGGAACTTTCTCGCGCAGGCGCCGCGCCGCGTCCGAGACGTGCTTTCTACGGAGCCTTCGCGAACTATGCCACACTGTGATTTATATCAATTGTGTCATGAACCATTATACCTACGTATAGTTTCGAGATCCATATCGCCCACCCTCTTGTGTTTACGGTCACGTTTTTCGCTTTTATAAAAATAGTTGTGAGTTTTGAGGGTCAGATTTTGAGCTTGTGATTGTGAATGACAATTGACATGCTTTCATATTCCGAAAATACTTTTTATAGCACTGGTAATGCTTTCTTCTTGCTAAATATCTTCTTATGACAGTTTTTGTACTTGTACGTATAATTTCACACTTTTTACTTTTATAAAAACACATAAGTATACAAACCATTTTCTATGTATTAAACTGAAACTTTGTATATATTCATAGACTGGTTTTATTATAACCCGTATAGTAAACGTATAAAAGACATACTTTAACTTTTTACAATAATAACATCGAATTTTTTGCAATAATGAATATAATAGTAAAAACCATATTTTAATAGTATTTTTGTTCAACAGACTGCCAACTTTACTTATAAAACAAACAAATTGTATTTCATATGCGCGCTAAACTCTTGTATGGTATTATGCACAACAGGTATAATATTACCGTGTAAAACGAGGTCGTATATCAAAAAGTGTCAAAACAACCATTACCCGGAAGTGAGTAAAAACTGTAACTAATAGACAAGAATAAAAAACCGCGAGAAAGCGCGGCGCGAGGGTCGCAAGCGCAAGGAACTGGGTCACTTTCATTTTCGTTCATTTCTTTTCGGATGCACCGCGGTGGACATTTGCCGTGCTGCTTAGCGCGTATCCGTTCCCTCCTTTCTTTACATACTTATTAGTAAAACCTGATTTAAGTGAGAAAGAATAGCTCGACTGCTTTAATAATTATGCCTTTATTATGCGTACAGTTAAAAATGAAACATTAACAAAACCTTTGAACTATGTCGCTGAACTGAACAATATTGAACAAAACCGGTATCATTAAGTAATATTTTGATGAATTTTTTCTTTTAAAAAAAAAAATATTATTAAAGAATTTAATTAGTTTGCATAATGAAAAAGGTTTGATATACTTAATCAGTTTATTCGTATCAACATTATTTTTATATATCTTACCTTCACATTTGAAATAAGGAAAAATTATAATAATATAAAATAAAAACAAATACCTAAAGGAGCATTAAATTAGAAAAAAGTGAAATAAGAACAAAACTCTGATACAATTTTAAACTTTCGCATTCCATCTACATATAAGTACTAATACGAGTAGTATAAAGATGAAAGCTTTGTATTTTTGTATGTTTGCAACGAATAAACTCAATAACTACTGGGCCGATTTACAAAATTCTTTCACCGTTAGAATGCTACATTAGCGCTGAGTAACATAGCCTATATTAAAAAAAAGAAATGCGGTACGAAGTTCGCTGGGTCAGCTAGTCATAATTAAAATGTTTGACTGGTTTTAACGAAAACCACTTTGTATAGTCTCTCGTTTTGTGTACGATTGACTTGTTGACACCTTTCCCATATTCTAAACCTTTTTTTAAACATTTTACGATGTTAAGTAGGTTGTTACTTTGCGCTAGAACCACTAGACCACAATATTTTAAAACTTATCCGCTTAAAGTTTAATGCATCGTCAGATGATCGATGGTTTAATACCAAAAAATAGCGAGTCCTCGCCTCTGTGGTCTAGTGGTTAAGACCACCGGTTTAGTCCCAGAGATCCCGGGTTCGATTCCCAGCAGGGGGTACATGTTTGTGTACTCGGTTAGGTTGGTGGTAGGACTTGTTTGTCCGCCTGACTAGCTACCACCATCTTATCTAAATATGTCGCCATAATATCAATGTTTGTAGCATTGTTGTGTTCCGGCAGCTAGAGATAAGATAGCCAGTGCCTCACTAGTTGAGGTTCCCGGGTGAAGTGCGCTTCCATCATTGGCCTTATCATCACTTAACATCAGGTGAGATCAAGGCACTGTGCTTACCCCTAAAATATATTTTTTTAAACTCTTTAATCGTGTAATGTTACTTGATACGATACTCAATATCCTGTTACAGCTCCGTTGTACTTTTACTCAGATGTAGGTATGTTTACATTATAAACCTATTTAAAATTACGTTTATTATCATTAATTGCTCATTCATGAATTGAGCAATATGGGCATGTATTGTAAATCTAACAATTTGCTAACCTACTTAAATAGAAAAATGCTGTCACTGCAATCTACTTGTGCATTCGAAATGTATGGAGTTGAAATAAATACACTTTCTATTACCAATTCACCAAGCATTATAGAAACTTACGCCGCATGGCAATAGGCACAATAAACCTTCAAACCGTATAGATATTATAAGTGGCTGATAATACACCTAAACATTTCAGTGACAACAGTTACTCCACAGATTTATTGATTTTGTTAAACTTACTGCTTTATGCTAACGTGCATGGATCGCGATCCTGACATACTCGTAACTATTATAGATTCACTTGTATCCATCAACCTTTTCATGTCGCCTTACCTCATACTACATAACAAGTAAAAGTAAAGTATACAACCTATAATGTTCTGCTTGGTAAAGGCCTCTATCATTAAACTCAAGTCATCGTTAAATTATGGGAATATGCTAAATTAACTCGCGTGCCAAATGTTGGTTGATGACCACCTACTGCATATTTCAACCGAAAACTAAGGAGAACGGATAGTAACATAGTAAAACACGTGAGAATGAGAGAATAAATTCTATAAATAAAACACAGTGCGAGTGAGAGAGTGCTGACATTCTCTATGTACTTTCCTATTGCGGGTCTGCCGGAAGATGTTTTATCATCCAAAAATAAGCAACGCCTTTGTACTTATTTACCTTTTTTTATTACTTTATTTTTTTTTGAGGTCATAAATAAATTATAAATAAAAATCCATGAGATGTTACCTTAAATGTGAACCGGATTTTAGGTATACCGCGATCTACACAGGCGGCGCACGTTGCGCGGGCGCTGCGCATCAGTCGAAAGTAAAAACTTTCTAGGCCACTCTGCGCCCGTCACGCTAATCACGCGCTTATAACACTGGAGTTTTCTAATGACATAAAAAGTATATACAAAATCATAAAGCAGACGCTAAGTGTGTTACCGCAAAAGGTGACTTACTTTCAACGAACAGCAGTGTGCATACAAGTATTTTGATTTTGAACAAAGGAAAGACAACAATGATGTAAATTAAAATTACAGCTTGTGTAATTGTGATGAAACTTTAACTACAGTTTAATTGTCATTTCTATGGAAGTGAAATCCTATATTCGAATCTACTGGCGTTTATTTTATATTATAATTTTATCACAAGCGACACCGAACGCTTCGAATTCTTTATAACAAGTCATGAGGAGACTGAGGTTACTTCTTATTAACCCACCATAATTTAGCATCGCACCACATAAAAGAAAATTAAAAAAAAAAACAAAGCCATCTTCCTAACAAACGAAAACTTCCGCTGGGCTATTCAGGTAGGGAGAAGCCTCACAGTTTATAAATTCAACAAACTACTCGTTTTAACAACTTTTTTTACAACGTTTTTACTCGTTTACTCATTTATCCATAAGTATAGGGATATCATCGAAATAGCCAAACCTTTCGAATACATATTACATTAATTATTCATCCCACAATTAAACCCCTCTTTTTCTATTTAAAAAGTATTCTAAATGTTGCGATTTTTTTTTTGAGAACTCTCTTTAAGAGACGGAGCGTGTTACAGTGTTTGTAGTTAATTTAAAGAAAGGGCTGATAACACTTCGCAATATATTAACCTACATATTTTTAAGCTGATTTTTCATCATAGGCCTTTAACAAAAAATATGATACAAAAATAAATTGTGAAATTATACATACTGTTTTAAATTGTCTTTCAGCTAGTCCCAGTCAGGAAAAGATTAGGTATTGGTACCCAATAAAATTTCTAATAGAATTTCATCTTAACTTGGACAAAAAACATCATTTTGTAAGCTCCATCTTGTGTTAATAATAACCTAGATTAAGAGTCATTGACAACTCAGCAAATTGGATTTGGCGGCGTTAATTGGCCTATTTCAGTGGCACAATTGCCATGCATTCGTAGCTTTCTATGGAAAGTCCGCGGGTCAAAGCGCAGTGCTATAGTAGAGTGGAAAAGGTGAAATTTTGCGGAGCGAGAAATCGACGGGATGCGATGTTTATTGTAACGAGCCCGCGATCGGGCGTGCGCAAGAGAAACTGAAAGTAATGGCGCCGCAGTCAACCCACTTTCACTGCGGGTGCGCAGCTGCGAGCGCGGCCCGCTGCAGCGCCTGCGAATGCGATGCGCGTGCGCGTGGCTCCACCGGTGCAGAACAACCCCGTGCGGAATGTGTGCCACATCGAGTGATTATACATGAAGCATAATTTTTATGTGGCATGCTTATCAATTTTAAATAACTAAAAACACCTTGGAGATCCTTCACCTCTTCCTCAAATTTTCGTAAAATGATAGCCTTCAATTTTCTATTTAGAAATGAACACACTCGTGTTCTTATGTGAATTTGACATTGAGACTATTGGGAAAATATCTGAGGGTATTTATTGAGCAGTTCTACTTAAAATATCCATAACAATTACTCTAAACTCTTTACGCTAAATGTTCATTCATTATTGTGAATTTATTTGAATTTGAATAATTTCAATCGCACGACAACAGCTTGCATTATAATAGGAAAGTAATTTCAATAATTCAAAGTTTCATTAAACTCATCTTTATTTTGTCTTCCAAATATTGCGCTGATTATTTTTTTATTTTGTTGCATGGGTGGTAGCGTACTCATATTATCATAGTTTCCAAGAAAAGTCAGTACGAAAGTGTAATGCAATATACATCACATACACAATATTTAAAATGTTTAACTGTTGTATAACAATATATCTTTAAATAAATAAAATAAATAAATGTTTCCCACACTCACACCAATTATCGAGCCCCAAGAAAAGCTTCCTAAAGAAACTCGTTATATGGTTAACTAGACAACGGATAAACATACTTAATATACTTAAATACATACTTATTATACATAGGAAACACCCAGACCCGAAACAATATAGAAAAACAGGTATTTCTAAATTGATCCGACCGGGGATCGAACCCGGGACCTCAGAGATGGCGACACCATGAAAACCGGTGTGCAAGCCACTCGACCAAGGAGGTCGTCAATTGATTTGATGCTTGACCATACAAATATTGGTAGGCGTTGCGGATTTTGGAAATATTCCAAAGTTGGCACCAGTCCAGTAGTAGAACGTTTATAGGCTGATGATCTCCATGATGTAAAGAGTTCGATTACTAAATTTATGACTCTATGATTTAGTTACTTTCCCTTAGGTGAAAGTAGATCAAGATCTAGGTAAAACGCTCGTATTTTGCACGTTTTAATAAATGATATAAATGATAAGTTACCAGAAAATACATAGAATGATTGTGTTGATTTTGTGTTCGAGAAATTAGTAGAAGAAACAATTGCGAATTATTTTTCACGATCGATTACAAAGCGAAATATATACAAATATATAAATAAACTAAAAACATAAATAAAATAAACTAAAAATATATAAACTATGCGGACGTAATCACTTTCATCATTCATAACTTTCTTTAAAAAAAGCTTTTAATAAATATTTCATGATATATTAAAGTCAGTAGGCGTTTTACTTTTAATCCATTTTACATAAAACTCACTTTTTATATAACTAACACACATAAAGTCAAATTTAATTAGGTATGTCCAAAACTATTTGGTATTTACAAAAGTTATAAAATATTACAGCAATTATAATTAAAAGATCTACTTTCCTAAATATCAACAAACCATTTTGGTATAACTTTCTAAAATCTATCTTTAAAATATTCTGATAACATTTTTCAGACATTTTTAAAATCATTTCACATACCGACTTATACGTTGTAAAATAACGGTACTTTATAAGAATTCGTTACTTAAAATCGAACAATGAAGTAAAAGAGATAGCGATAAAGGTATACTTTTTTGCAACACCACACAAAAATGAAGACTGAACCTAAAACTTAAAACAATTACCAAGTTACAATTTAGTGATCTTATCGATTTAAAGCGTTTTTCAAAGCCAACGTATGCGGAAAATGGGGATTTAAACACAGCTTTAAATCTTTTTTTATTTTCAGATTTTATTGCATACATTACACTAAAGACTCATAAACTTCAAAATTGAATCAGAACCTAACAATATTTTAGACTTTGAGTCTTTCTTTAACATAATAATGACGGCCTTAGGTCAATAGCTTGCGAGTTCAACTCATGGTGTGACTAGCGTTAATTTTACCATCAGGCGGATTGTAAGTTTCTTTGCCGACTCAATGGAATTAAAAATAAAGTTTCATTAGTAAAACTTATAAGGTAGTCAGTCGTGTTTAAAAAAACAATGTATTTTATGGCTTTGGTTTAATAATTATGCCTTGCCTGAGGCGAATGTTAAAATAACGCTGTATCGTACGTAGGCTGAAACTATTTTGTCAGTTAATCAAACGAGACATGAGGACAAATATTTGGACTTGGACAAATCTATGGTTCGACTTAAGCCACTATCGCTGGCGGGATCTTTTAACGGCTCAAACCGTTACACTCTTATTATTACTCCGAAGATTGATTGACACAACTGTATAAGGGGCACACACCGTTTAACTTATGGTTTAACATTAACTGGCTAATAATCATTAAAGAGAATATTTAATACGTTGACAACGCGCATGCCAAACAAACATTTCTGGCAGCACAATGATCTCTGAGAAATATCACTTTACGACTTGAGCTGCATCTCGTGGGATACTTTCGCTATGTCGGGAAATAGGCTAAATTTAGCACCTAAGTATTTTATTGTACTAAAACAAGGGTACAGACAGACAGACTAAGCAAAATAAACAGGTGACAAGTTTAAAGATTATGTATAGTGTAAAAATATACCTATTACTAGTTGTCGCCCGCGACTTCGTTCGCGAAGACTACACTATCCGACAGGAACCTGTTACCGGGATTAAAAAGTATCCTATATCCTAGTCCGGGTCATGGTATGTCTATGTGCAGTTTCATCCAAATCCGTTCAGCCATTTTCACGTGATTTGCGGTCAAATAAACAGACAAACAGACAAAAATTCTAAAAACTGTTGGAACGTGTTCTGTTATCGATTTTTTTTCCAACTGTTTTTCGAATATCTTCCATGTACAGACTTTCAAGCCTCTTTTATATGTATAGATAAATAGAATTTGATACCACACTATTCAATTTGACAAAACCCAAAAGTGATTAACATTTTTGTAAGTCACCCGTACCGAACGAAAGAACGTACGCACAGCAACGCGCAAATAATAGAGCACATAAACCCGTAGCCACGCTGCTGAACCTTTTTAGCGCGTTGAACTCTATCTATAGCGAGTTTGGAGAAAATGAATGTACCGATTTTAACAGCTACTTTGAGAAGAGCATCTTGCAATGCTGTGTTTGAATATGACGGAAACATTTAGAGCCTTACAAATAAACAAAGAATAAGCTGGGAATAGATATTCCGTGTTTTGTTTCCGTCATGTCGACTTCATTTCAGATTAGAATAAAAGAGACAAACCACGGAACAACTGTTCGAAGCTAATGTTATGCTTTGTTTATTTGTGAGGCACTTAGCGTTTGTAATATTAGATTTAGTGTTTGACAAGAAAATGGTTTGTAGAGCCAGCTCTCGTTGGATCTTTGGGTGGCAGTTAATATGATTTATAAAAACCTTGGACTAACTATTATGGATTGTCAAAAATAATGTTGTCTAAGATCCGAATTAGTAGAGACAAGAAGTCAAAGATGTCATAAAAATTGTGTCGCTCCACACCGGTTTTCAATGAATTGATGTATATTGAGACATTACTTCTGGATCTCATGAAATTATTTGGACTACTCTACAAATTTCCGTGAAATTAAAAAAGTCTACGATCCGGGTGACTACTTGTCAAATTGAGCTTCTGAGCCTTCAGTCTCCCGTAATTTTTTTAAGTATTTGTTTATTGGCTAGGAAATGCACTGGAGAAGTGCTTTAGCGGAACTTAATTCGTGTTCTGTTGACAAATATAACATTTTCAATATTGCACGCCAAAACTTACTTAAACCGAACTTTATTAATTGTTCTCATTTTGTAATCCTTTAACAATTCATAGATGAGATAATGGCAATACTGAATTCGATTTAATTAAAAAGCGGTGTGTGTAGTGTTTCGCGGATGAGCGGCGCGCGGCCGGCCGGTGTCAGCCGGTGTCACTGAACCCGCGCGAGTCAAGGGCCTCGGTCGACGACCGCTGAGCAGTACGAGTGTATCCCGTACCCGCCGCAGCCGCACCGGTTGCCTACAATCGATAATTCCTCAATGTCCGCCTTGTGTACCGATATTAAGATTTGTATGTATAATTGATATTTGTTTTATGTTTAAAACGGACTCAATATTAATAGGTATCAACATAAAAAAATTTAGTACTAAGTTAGGTACTAAAACTATTTAATAGTTAGTTTTAGGATTACTTATAAAAATTTGATGAATCACTTTTAGTTTACTCGTAGTCACATTCACAAGATTACTCCTTAGAATTTTTTTATAAACAATTTTGTGTTTTAGTCAGTTTTAATGAGAATTTTGGAGATTTTGTATTTATAATCTTTATTTATTAACGAATACGTCTATATGTCGGTCTTCTTCAGCTGTGACTTTGAGTTCTCTGAAACAAAATAATTGTCAGCATTAATGATTGCGCCCGTTAAAATACATTGTTTCATGCAAATACAGACGTGCAACTTATGTAAGTTTTCGCAATGGGCGCGAATTGCACGTATTCCATTCCATTGAGCTGTGTTCGGCCAGCAATAATCGGTCAGATATGTATCGCTGTGCGTGCAATGGCCGCGCTTCACGGCCGGTCGTCGACCCGCCGCGCTACGTCTACAAAACAACAAACAACTTCGCGTTGCGCTCCACTTTAGTTTACTATCCCAATTCTTACTGTAACTGGGTAATTTCATTTCAATATACCTCTTTCTCAAAAGACGAAGTATTAATAACTACAGTTTTGTAATTTGATATGGCACACAATTAGGTAATAAACGAAAAGGCAAGAGTTATTTTCTATCGTACAGATCTTAGGACCTACTTACTTGTTTTATTTTCATCATCGTAACTTGTCAATTAATTTAAAATTCTGTTTTTTTCTTTCTTATATATTTTAGTTACCTAGGAAAAATATTTTGAAAATAAAAGTTTAGGTGAAATCATTTGCAGTATTACTTAGATTTTTTGACTTTATTACATAGTCTGCCACATCCTATTTTCAGTTGTCTTTCAATTGTTTACTAGTAAATAATTCTTTATCCTTTTAACCAGCGTGCAACATCATTTTTCTAATTCGTCTAATTTGCCATAATTATTATAAAAAATTTGCGTTTCTTTTACTTGTGCAATTAAGTAAAAAAATAGGTTATTGCTACAAAAATATACTCATTACTCGTACTTATGTTTTCGTTAATTGTATTTGCTGGCTAAAAGGATCTTACAATCAAATGCCAGACTTTCAGTTTTTTGTAACTACTGAGCTAACCTTTTTTTGAGCTACACAATAAAAATATGCAGCTACACCAGAGTGCAGATCAAATATCTTCACTACATAGTATAAAACACAGTCGCTTCCCGCTGTCTGTCTGTTCCTATGTATGTATGTATCTTTAAAACTACGCAACGGATTTTCCCCGTGTGGTGCCGGGGGTAAAGAATTGCACCACCCCATCTCTTCCCGTGGGTGTCGTAGAAGGCGTTTATGGGACCATCCCAGAGGATGGGCAGCAGCGTCTCTCTGTGTCTTATTCTCACCTTACTGCGATCGCCAACCCGCCTGCCAAGCGTGGCGATTATGCCAAATTCCCCTCAAATTGATTTATCCTTGAGGGAGGCCTTTGTCCAGCAGTGGACGTCTTTTGGGCTGAGATGATGATGATGATGAACGGATTTTGATGCGGTTTTTTTAATAGATAGAGTGATTCAAGAGAAAGGTTTATATGTATAATACATGCATAGAATTAGACCTGGTACTCAAGCGGACGAAGTCTCAAGCGGGCCGCTAGTCTCATATAAAACATCACCAAGAACAACTGTGATTATGTGATTATGTATCGAGTTGGCTGATGGTCTTACACAAAATATCATTTAAAATATTAAACTTCTTTTTTAAATCTTTAAAATCGGTTCCAGATTTAAAATATTTAATATTGCTGCGGATCCATAATGTGTACCTGAGTTGAAGTAGTGCAAAGAGGTATGAATGTTTAGTTTTAACTCAGTTTAAATAGGATAAAAATCATCAACGTCACGCACATACCGCGTGAAGGTGGGAGACACGTTCAGTGACGAAATGGTAATGAAAAGTGGTGTGCCTCAGGGCTTAGGATGTGGTCCCGTATGCTACCTTATGCACGGAAACAGCTTATGTGGAGTACTGCGTCACTGTGGTGCATAATAATATGTGTACGCCGATGATCTCTGTACGCTTGCAGGCACTGATTTAGCTGAAACGTGTCGCCTGGTCCAACAGGATATATACGCAAAAATCAAGCGGTCCCACGATAATGGGATTATATTAAATACTGAAAAAACTAAATTTGTTATAAATCCACTCACCTTATTTAATACCAAATGAACAGCCACCTCCTATGATCACTCATAGTTTCCTTCATAATAGCCTAATAAACTGTCAATGCAAACCTATTGTAAAAGTGGATTGTGTTACCTATCTCGGTGTAAAAGTTAATATAAACTTCTCGTGGTCTTGTCACATAGATTACATTTGTAATAAATTAAGAATATTTTTAGGAACATTTTACCATTTGAGTTTTAGAGTTCCACGCAGTACTTTAAAATGTATTTATTTCGCTTTAGTTGAATCCGTTGTGGATTATGCTCTGGACTGTTATGGTTTAACTTTTAAAACGTAAGTACATTAAAAAAATAGAAGGTTTACAAATTAGATTCTTAAAATTACTTGTCAATAAAAAAACTAAAATATAATTGTAAAGGAGACTACACAATATTATTTAAAATTTGTAAAATTATGCCAGTTAGCGTTAAACACAAACACTTGTTAACTGTAAATAATCATAACAGTGGAGAGCATGGACCCGGGTTAACCATGGTCATGGAACAAGGTCTGTATCCTCGGGCAGATTTGTGGTGACCAAAGTCAATAACTATTATGGTGATAGGGCATTAAAAAAACGCCTGCCATATTTATTAAACGATCTGATTACGGATTACGGTCTTATTTAACGGTCCAGAGGATATACGACATGAGACAAATAAAAATAAGTTTAAGAAATCGGTTGGGCAATATTACTTAAATGGTTGATCAATAATAGTATAGTTTTCTAACTCATTTGAATGTAATGAAAAAATTGTTTATACATGTCATTGTTATATAGGTACACTAGCGACCCGCCCCGGCTTCGCACGGTTGCAATGCAGATATTAAATGCATGTATTTATACATATAAACCTTCCTCTTGAATCACTCTATCTATTAAAAAAAACTGCATCAAAATTCGTTATGTAGTTTTAAAGATCTAAGCATACATAGGGACAGACAGACAGCGGGAAGCGAATTTGTTTTATACTATGTAGTGATAAGTAATTATTGTTAATAGTATTACGTTAGAGACTCATATGATCCTGCAGTCAAACTTTGCAAACAGATTTGCAGGACACTGTTGATGTAAATTTTTATGTTTGTCTCAATAAAGAAATACAAATACAAAATGTGACGATGGTTTTAAAAAAGTCTTCAATTTGTTACGTTTATACAATTTGTTTCTCTCCTCTTTAGTAATTTAAGACCTCATTTAAGCATAGATTACAAGCAGGATTCTACGAAACGTGCAAGAATGCGAAGGAATTAGGCTTAGTGTCAAATTAACAACATTCGCAAATAAATCGGACAACCCAACTTAACACTACTTTAAAGTTTATACTGACACCCCCTACCAACCGTAGTTACAAAGTAGGTGTCAGACATCCTTGTGCAAGCACAAGGGACCATCTACGTCAGGTCATAACGCCAGATCAGAACGCACCGAAGCGCATTCTTCATCCGGTACTTTTAAGACTAGTGTCTTAAGCTAGTTGCCCCGTGGATACGTATAGTCCACTACCTATTATCCAGATAGGTTACCGGAGCTGTAAGCTCGCTCACTTCTCGTTGCACTAAGAGCACAACTCGCAGATTCCACTGCTCGGGTCGTCAACTCTAAGTTGACTACCAAATATCCTCTTTGGTGGCGGAGTTGTAAGCCCACTCACTTCTCAGTACCCATCCAGGCACCTTGCCAATTTCAAAATCCTACGCGGTTGGCTCAACCGACACACAGACACACAGACTAGTGCCGGAGATGTTGGAGTTCTGCTCAGTGAAAACCACCGAGCATGAAAACCAACTATGGGCAACTCACGTGCCCCGCAAGTCCTTTCGCATCGGGCCCCTCGAGACCGCTATTTGGACCCGCTCGCTGTGCACGAAATGGAAGCCTGGCCACATCAACCAGGCAGACGAACATTCCCACTTCTACAGCTAACCACATGCCACCACGAGTCCAACCCATGTCCGGGACCTGTCGGAGACGCCCGCGAAGGCATAACCGACAGGGGGCCTAGGATCCGGAACTCCCGTGGTACCCTTGAAAAGACAGCCGGACCCGTAGTTCCAGCTGCCATACCCTACCTATCAGGGTCAGTAGATAGGGAATAAATCGGACAATCGGAAATTTTCAGACTCGCAGGCAATAATCAGTAGTGTCACAATATACTACCTCCATTACACTACACTACCGACACTACCCCGCCAGTCAACGCTTTTTAATTTTTTTACATAAGATTAGGGAATATGCATAGAATTAAATTTGTCTTAATTATTTTTTTTAAATTCATTATTGTCTTTACAATTATACTTAAAAGGTATTTTTTTATTTAGTTATTATTTATATCCAGATAATATTAAGTACCTATATAAAAAGTGAAAATGTTTATATACTTTTTGTAAATATTAGATAAATACGATATTCCGATTTACATGAACAATTTTCTTTCAGTATTTAAGTGCTTGTTTGTTTCAGATCTGAACGAGAATCTTACGGTGATTCAGCAGTTGGCTATGTCCAAGTAAAACGAGATGGAGACATGTATAGTTAAAGCTCGGATTACACCTGAGCATAACGTCCGACAGAAGTGTTTTTTTGACAAAAATTATATGAGGAACAACTCCTTTCTTTAACCGTAGATTACATTTTTCTCCTTTCTGTTTTATTATGTTATATTCGATATAATTACTTAACTGTATCTTTCTTAACCTGAAATAAATCATCGACATTTCGTAAAACCACAATAGGAATAAGCAAGCTCTTTAGAGAAATTTTTAATGAACTTTTTAACCGACTTAAAAAAAAGGAGAAGGTTCTCAATTCGGTTGTATGTTTTTTTTTTTTTAAAGACTGCTATTTAGAATGATATAAATTGCAGACTGATTTAGAAATATTTGCTGACCATAAGTTGCTGCCCAACTAGCTGATTTAGCTAACCGATTACATTTTTTTGCTAACAAAAATACGAATACTTTGCTAACCGTTTAAATAACACCCATTGCACAATGGCAACGCGACTGCTACTAGTTGCGGTTGCTACAATCGGTCGGGTCATCTTAGAGCGTCATGCACTTTAAGTTCGTCAATCGCTCGCTTATGTTGCACTATCGTAGCGTTCTACGTTCCATAATACGAAATATGTGTTTTAGTAACAATAAATTGCAAATTTTTGCGATTGCGACTATCACTTAGAGATCGGTAATAAGCCTGCTGAAAGACACCTTCGTCGTTCGATTGCAGTTAATATTTTTTTGTTATTATCAAATAATAACAAAAAAATGCCCTTGTTAATGTTTACTATCCAACTGTTATTATCGTGATAATTATCCTTTCGAAGCCTGGCGATAGCCTCATATTTATACTTTCTCTTTGTTCATCAATAGGTACCTTTAATTTTTTGAGTTGTTATTTTTTTCAACAAATGTTCAAAACAAACAAAACAAAACAGACAAACAAAATAGCTTCTAATTAGGATATGTCGCAAAAAGTATTTTTTATGATTAACATGTTGAGTCATTTATCTTTGTTTACCCAAAGTCCTTGAAACTGGGCTTATTCAATACTAGCTGACCCGGCGGACTTGGTACCGCTTTGACAGTTTCCATCATTGAGTTAAATATATATCAATGGTTTCCATGACAACAAAACAAACAAATCATATTGTAATTAGAAAATTAAATTGTCGTTTTTAGTATTTTTTAAATATTTTTTTATATAGCCTTTGTTACTCAGCGCTAATGTAGCATTCTAATGGTGAAAGAATTTTTTAATTTGCTCCAGTAGTTTTTTAGTGTATTCGTTGCAAACATACATACATACAAAAATACAAAGGTTTCCTCTTTATAATATTAGTAAAGATAACTAACTTGTCTTTCCTCGCCCCTCATACTTGCACAAAGAATTATGGAAAGACATTGCGGTAAATGATTGACAGACAGTTCTTTTTTAAGGTTATTCCGTATACCTTATTCAATCTTCGACGAACTGCATATATTTGTACTGCCATGGAATGGTTTGCATAATATCATTTGGTTCTTAATTAAGTATATAATATATGCAATTAGTGACTGATATTACGTATATCAAATATATAAATATTATGTAGACACAACAGTTTATCATTTCAATAAATGTTTACTTGTGTCAAGGACATGGTGGCAAAGGCATGACGACATCGCAGAGAACATCCCCGAAGGGGGTGCTATGGGGGCTGTCAATCCGTCCCCATGACAAGGGGGCAGACTTTACGAGCGCCATCCTGACCTTCACCTAGAAAATGCTATAATTATATATTTACGTAGGTATTCGGGTGGTATTTTTCCTTCGTTATTATTTTTGAAATTGAAATGGTCACGGTCATATTAAACGATAAGCTAACCAATCAATTATTGTTTACACTCAATGATTATACTTTTAATCTGACCAACTGTAATTTATTGGGCTAGGATATGAAACATTTGTTCAAACAAATGATTACGTCATAAAACAGACCTATTGACGAACTAACTAATCAATTATGAACATTGTTGTGACCTCAGCAAAGCTTAATTAAAACAATAATAATGAAGAGTGGAAAGCACAACGAGGGATTCGAGCGAGGCGACAGTTTGTCGCAGGTTTTATTGTCACGCAGTCATCGTAAAATGTCAGCGGAGTATTTGTAACGAGGATGGCGTCACCTTCGGCGGGCCTATTTCAGAATCCATTTCGGCAAACGACCGTACGTCGAGAGGTTAATCGTCGTTCACCTGCGGTAACTGTATAGCAGCGCTTTGTTCGTTGTTTGCTAGCCGGGCCAGGCGGCGAGCGGCCGTGAGCCTGGTCGCTCACCCGGCCTCACCACACTAAACTTACAAGTTTATTGAGTGGGGGCGGCCAACTGTCCACGAGATTTGTGTAACATCCCTCGAAGCATCCATCCGCGACCCGACAACTCCGACCGAGAAGAATGGGTAATCGCCGACGTGCTGACGCACACCACACGACTTATCGCCTCGCTGGCCAGCGTTGATCGACTATACGGCTGTTGCTCAGAATTTTAATCGGGAACCTTCCAAGGTCAAAAGCAAATTAAATTGAGTATTAGATCAAGGTGCAGCCAGATTTGTAATTTTAAAGAAAGACGGCTTTTATAAATAATGTAACGGAAACCTTTGATGAAATTCCTACCAAATATGAAAAAAGTAAAGTCATTCAACCGAATTCTTCGCTTCTTAATCGAGCCTTCTTTGTCGGTTGAAACGAGTCATTTATTTAATATATTATGGACTAAGAAAACAAAAGAAGCTTAAGAATGGCCCCGGCTTTCAATTTAACTCGTAAGGAGCCGAAATCTTTCTGGAAGTGTTTAGGTATATTGGGATAAAGGGACGTTCGGGGCAACGAAGTGGAATGGATCCCGCGACCTTGCGAGGGCGAGGTCACAGCGCCACCCGCAGCCGCCCGCCCTCCCTGCGCCTCTACCTGCGCCTCCGCGGACGTCACTCCGAACCCTCATACCCTATATAGCTACCGATACATTTAATAAACGCGGTCGACCTTAATTTATTATGGAAGGTCAAACTCGTAATGTGCTTACTTACCCATAGGTATTCAGCGAAAAATAACCTCGTTTTGCTTAGCATTATATCGTCAGTCAGCTTTACATATTATATAGTTTTCTGCTCAATTAAAAGTAGGATACTATTATCTAGTTTGACTATTATTATTATTATAAGCCTTTAGTGCCACTGCTAACACCTCTATTGTGGCTAGAATTGAGTTGAGCAAGTCTCACCTTCACCATCTGGGCCTGTCGCTCTACCATTTATAGCTTTTTGGGACCCACATTTTCAGATTATTTTTCTCGGGTCTAGCATAGCATAGTTTATGTAGTTCTACGCTAGTATATTTTTCGAAGTATAAGTACGTGTAAATAAGTATAACAGGAAGCTAGACAAAATATAATTTAAACATCAGGCCTTTTGCTCGCACCTGTGTGTATTCGCTGTTCATAGAAAGCTTTTACGCTTCCACAACAAACAGCGAATACGCTTCAACATAAAAATATTGTAATGTGACAGTCATCTTTTCCTATCACGTTTTTATAATATTTTCCCGAGTATTTGCCCAGGTGATTGCCCCTGCTCTGAGCTTTAAACTATTTCTCCTGATGTGTGACCAAAAATTGAAGGCCAAAGCTTCTCCGTGCATGGACTAATAATGCCTATAACTTTGTAAAATCATAATTTATTTTGCAGAGGGTTTTATCATGCTTATACGCACTTCGTATAACTCATAAAAGCAAGTACTAAAAGCTTTATAAATTCAGGCTTTAGAAGTCAAACAGATAACACTAAACATGATAATACTTATTTTTGAAAAAAAGGCTTGTTTGCCGGTCTGGCTAGCTATAGCTACCACCATCTTATCTGAATATGTCGCCATAGCATCAATGTTTGTAGCATTGTTGTGTTCCGGCAGCTAGAGATAAGATAGCCAGTGCCTCAGTAGATGAGGATTCCGGGTGAAGTGCGCTTCCACCTTCGGCCTTATCATCATCACTTAACATCAGGTGAGATGAAGTGAAGGCCAAGCGCTTACACGAAAGAAATTTAAAAAAATCAACTTGATTAAAATTGATTATTTGACTGCTATTATACCCCAAAGTAGAAAACCATAAGACATTGAGAAAATAACTAAAATAGAGTAAACGAGCAGTTTCATAGTCTGTAAGTTGCCTTATTATTATTCTAAAGCAGCGAAACTAACACCCGTTTGCACAAAATTTATGAACTATTACCCGGTCAAGTTAACTCGACACCTGGCTCGAGAATGTCGCATACAATCAGGTGCCGACTTAACTTGACCGGGTAGTAGTTAGGCAAAGACTTAGGCGATTTATAAGTTTAATGCAAACGGGTGTTAGTCTCCCCGCAAGTGCTAATATGATCGTTTGACTGTATGACTGTATATATATATATATATATATTCAACAGTGTTCTTAGATATATATATATATATATATATATATATATATATATATATATATATATATATATATATATATATATCGCACACCTAGATAAAGGGTCGCACAACTCGAAATAATCCAAAATCAAGTTTTCGCGCCTATCGGAAACTGCGTTAAGAATTACACTAACTTCGAAGACACCTGTGTAAAAATCTCCATTAATAAAATGTAGATGGCGCTGTAAGTCAGTCTTTCCGACTAGCCCCACGTACACCCCCCACCAACAACAGTAACGCATCACCAGTTACAACATGTCAGCCGTAGGGAAAGATGCTGTCAATACGCCCAAATACTAAATTATTTCGACTTAGTTTTCTATTTGTGGTTAACTGAAGTAATCAAGCGTAAATTATTTTGAGTTCAGTTGATATTCGTGATTGAACAGGTTTTGTTTCTTGGGCGTGTTTCAAATTATTTCCACTTACCCTGGTATTGTTTACAAAAGTAAGTATTTTTTATTTTACTATTTAGAAATAGTTTAGTGTTTGTGAAATTATTTTACACTATTTGAGTTAGTCTGTTATTGCTGGTTAAATTTAAATTGACTCTTATTGTAAGACCATAAATGCTATTGTTTGTTTTGGTATAGGCATTATTTAGAGTTGCGTTTGTATTTTGAATTAGATTTAAAAAAATATTAATTCTTCAATAAAATACTTCGATCTACAAACATTTTTGAGTTAGTATTGTATTCGTGAATTTTATTGACATTGTATTTTTTTGTTACAGATTATGAAGGGCCGTGGCCTTTTACTTCTACAGAAGGCAATGGAGGCTACTACTAAAGACCCTGAAAGCAGTAATGCGGAGATGGCACTACCAGAGAACTCAACAACACCTTCGACAAGCACCAAGGAGATCGAAAAAATATCGGAAAATGGCTCCATGGAGTTACAAAAGAACCCAGCAAAGTTAGCATCACCATCAACCAGCACAAAGGTGAAACCATCGTACTATATTTCACCAGTTAACAGCGAGGTTAGTGAATTAGACGATTCGGATGCGGATCCGCTCTTCAACCCAATTCCCAAAGAGAAGACTCACAGGCTATCTCTCGTCGCTCCAAGAAAGAGGTCTCGTTCTTCCAGCACTACCTCCTCTGCCAGTTCTAGTAGTACCTCCTCTTCCAGTTCTAGTAGTTCCAGCCGCACTTCACCACCGAAGCAGCTCTGCAACTCTGTGCTGTCTGCCATGCCAGATTCTGCCAATATTTTAAACGCAAATCCGGCAGCGTCCACCTCTCAACCGATCATAGACCAGCCTGCTGATTCTGAAAGCCTTCAAAGGGGTAGAAAAATGACAAGAAATAGGTCTCGTTTCTCCAGATCTAGCTCATCATCTAGTAGTTCCAGCAGCTCTTCAAGCAGCAGTAATACAGAAATAGATTGTAACTCTATGCCATCTACCATGCCGAATCCTGCCAATCTCTTGAACGAAAATCCACTTGCTGAAGTTTCCACTTCTCCACCGATTATAAACCAGTCTCCTGATCCTGAAAGCCTTCAAAAGGGAAGGAAAAGGACAAGAAACCCTGCTGGTTGGGCAACAAATGTTAAGAAAACTCGTCGAAATACCGGAAAGACTTACGTAAGTTCAACTAATAAGAACGTCCCTGAAAAAACGGTCAAGCCTCCATGCCAAGATAAGTGCAAATTGAAATGCAAATCTCAAGTAAGTGAAATATTACGCAAATCCTTGTTCGACAAATTTTGGGGACTAGGCGATCTTCAAAGGCAAAGAGAGTTCATTGTAAGGCACACACAAGAGATAAAGCCTAAATACAGATACAGCAGTACCCAAAAGTTAAGGTCACTCAATTCTGCATTTTTCTTTCAAGTTGATGATATTCGTATTAGAGTCTGCAAGACTTTTTTCAAAGCTACCCTAAACATAAGTGACCAATACATTAGGACAGCTCTTTCAAAACGACAAGAAGGCGGTTTCATAGAAGATGACCAGAGGGGTAAGCACGGGAAGCACTCCACCATAGATAATGAAATAAAAGAAAGTGTCGTCGCTTTTATCAAGTCTATCCCCAGAATAGAATCTCATTACCTTCGAGCACAAACAACGAGAGAGTTTATTCCAAGCGAAAAGTCACTTGCAGATCTTTACCGAGACTATAAAGATCTACGCGAAAATGAACAATTACCATTTGCTTCGTCATCAAGTTTTAACCGTATTTTTAATACACAGTTTAATATTTCTTTTCACATTCCGAAAAAAGATGCATGTGACCTTTGCGAAACATTCAAAAATGCTAACGGAGAAGAGAAACAAAAACTGCGTGAGGTTTATGACCAACATTTGAAAGAGAAAGAGCTGTCTAGATTAGAAAAAGAAGCCGACAAGAAAAGGAAAGACGTAGTTGTTGCAGTTTATGACCTCCAAGCCGTGATGCAATTGCCTAAAGGGCAAGTATCCTTGTTTTTTTATAAATCGAGGATTAATTGCCTAAATTTCACAATTAGTGACCTGTATGCAAAAGATGTAATATGCTACTTTTGGGACGAAATCCAAGGCAAACGTGGTGCTGTGGAAATTGGATCCTGTGTATTGCAATATATACAAATGCTGGTTGAGAAAAATACATCAGGTACTGAGCTGGACATTATATTTTATAGTGACAACTGCTGTGGTCAGCAAAAAAATAAATATTTGCTCTCTGCCTACGCATTTGCTGTTAAAACCATGAGAGTAAACTCAATTACTCATAAATTTTTGATTCGTGGGCATTCGCAAAACGAAGGCGATAACGTACATAGTGTTATCGAAAAACAAATCAAAAGATATACTAAATCAGGCCCAATATACTGTCCACAACAATACGCTACTTTAATAAGAACAGCTAAAAAGACTGGAAAACCGTATCATGTGGAAGAACTTACATATCAAAATTTCTCTGATCTAAAAGCCCTTCAAGAAGAATGGGGAAACAATTTCACTGTGAATGTTGACAGAGAACAAATAAAATGGCACGATATCAAACATCTTCGTGTCGAAAAGCAGCAACCGATGACATTTTTTTATAAAACTTCTTATGAAGAGACGGTTTTTAAAAAAGCATTTGTAAGAAATCAAAGACGAACACAAGAACACCAATTTTCTCCAAGTTTGAAACCAGCGTATTTGCAAAAAATACCATTGGGTGTCAATAAAAAGCGAGATATTACGGAACTAATTGAAAAAAAAATTATTCCACAGAGTTACGTCGATTCTTATTACAAAAATGCACTAGATATAGAATAAAAAGTTCAGGAAAAAGTTTCAGGACCTCCGTATGTTGCTTTTGAAAGACTGAGTTAGGGCTTAAGATTATTTAAGATTACAATTTAAGTAAAAGGTTTAAAATATAGATGTAAGTAAGTAAAAAAGTTAAAAATCCTGTTGGTGAGTCTGATAATAATAGAAGGTACTATTATAGTTTTAGATGCCTACATAATAAGATAAAAAGTAAAAAATAAAAGTCTGATTTAATTAATAAGTTTAAAATCTTACCGTAGAGTCTGATAATAATAACAGAGTTAAGTGATTTAGATGCCTTTATTCATGTTACCATTTTTATAATATTTACAACAGATAATTGTTGGTACCTAGTACCTCCATTGTTATGCCTGTTAATTTGAATAAGCTACTTGTTTTGTGACGAAGTCATTTCTAAAATAGCCATGAAAGGCTGTGTTTTTGTTATAAAAAATATACTTAGGGACAATTTTGTCTGTAGTTTATAGACTTATACTATTATAATACTGATTAAAGAGATGTTACTATCTAAATTATAAGAAAAAGTCTACTTTATACCTCAAAAAGTGCTGTGTTTTTGATAACCTTTATTTGCTTGTCCTCTATGCTGTGCATTAATATAAAATAAATATGTGTGTACACTAAAAATAATGTTTTACTTCATTAATAATAGTCAATTAAAAAATAAACTTTTGAGATACACAACTCTTCCTGAAAAGATTATGAAAAAAATATACAGATGAAGAGCACATTAATATAAAATATTTCACAAATATGTGATCAATTTGAGTTGATAAAAATATTTAACAATCATTTAGTCACGATTACTAATATAACACGAAAAAACTTAATAAAACAGTGGTTATCTGTATTTAAGTGCAAGAAATGGAGAAAATAAATAGCATAATAAAAAAATGTAAAACATAATACAACAGTTTTGTAAATAGGTCAATCAGAAATTGAGTAAAACGTTTTTTGCTGTTCCTGAAAAAAGAGGTATTTTGATTTATGCTACTCTTTATCTAGGTGTGCGATATATCACGTTTCGTTTTGGTTTAGGAGAGTAAAAGTGATACATTATGAATTTATTTATTATTATTAATGTACTCAATTACTATTTTATTTTTTATTTCAATGAAATTTGATCTGATTTGGTGTTCATGATATTTGTATGCCAGTTGTAACTTGGTGAAACATGATTGTACTCTTATTAATATTATTGTCATCTTATATACCATGTTTGTGGCAAATAAAGAATTTATTACTTTTTATTTATTTTATTTTTATAACTTTCTTTGCATTTAGCTAAATATTGTTGGTAGTACCTAAAGCAATCAAGACTGTACCTCTAGTCAGACACATATGAACTTACACAAACCGTAGATAATTAGGACGCAGAAGTTTCAGAAGCTTATTAATCTGATCAGTGTGCTTTATTGCACGAACTACAAACAACAGATATATCGCTTTTCAAACACAAAAAATGCTTTAAATTATAATAAACCTTTTGACAACTTTTATTACAATGGATGTTCCTTTCGGTCTCTCTGTGGTGAACTCCCGGAGGAATGAGATGTTTTCTTTGGATAAAAAGTAGCCAAAGGCACAGGTTTTCGATTTTTCTTGCAGTTTGATATCAATATCAATTACGACTGCTCCCAAATGTACTCGAAGACATCGATTACTATTTTCACACGATAGGTACATAGGTACCTATATAAACAAATTCTAAATAAAGCAAGAAATATTATATTCCATATTGTATTTTTTATTATAATTTCAATGTAAGAGAGAGAGTATAAGATTTAAAAATCACATCTGACCTTAAAGCTAATTCTGTGCAAATTAGGTATTCGTTATTTGGTATTTATAATGTGAAAGTAAACTAGCAAACACACTCTTGCATTTAATACATTATTCGTTATGTAGTTATTATTAGTTATAATAATAATAATAATATATGCTAGTTATAACAGTTTGCTTGCCTTGTGTATGCCAACGAAAGCCGAAAGCACGAAAAATTATGTGGGTACCTACCTACTACCAAGTTGCTATTTGGTATCGGTAAACAAATTGCGACGCAATAGAGTGATGGATAGTACATAATGATGTTTTATGATTGCGCACCCAGAATGTACATAGTAAATAGTATATGCATAGGCGTACATATGTATATCCTATGTGAACGATATGTGCGGCGTCGCGGGGCACGGGCGGTCGGGTCGGGACGATGACGGGGCGCGCGGCCTTGGCCGTGATCGCGCGCTCGATATAGCCCGGCCGCCGCCCTGCCTCCCTCCGCCCCACCACCACGCAGCACCACACTCAAACCACCCACACTTCCTCGTGATGCTCTCTGGATATTCCGGACGAGAACTCACCTTCAGATGCGGCGTAGTTAATTTTTAACTAATCATATAATTTCTTACAACAATAACATGAACTGTCGCTTAAATTCACATGAATATATAGAGTTAGGTACTGTTTATATCACCAGATGATGTCGTTAAAAATCTGTGTAGTTACATTCGATACAGATTTATGTAGGTATATCATCGTTGTACACAACTTAGTAAGCATATGGCGTAGTTGGAACGAATCAGAATTAGACACCAAGGTCACCACGAAGTGATATCATTTATATGGCGTGCCTGTCCCTGAACTCTGTTAGCCGCGAGTGACGCACGTGGCTTCAAATATCACCGTGACCTTACTCGTAAAAATAATCCCTGTAATTTCAAGTAATGGTTGTGTTCTAGCTAGGGCAACTTTTATTGTTAGTATTGTATGGATGGTACCTACCTAACTAAGTCGCATTTAAGGTCGTATTTTTTTGATAAAAGCTAGAAGTCCTTTATTTACATTTATAACTGTGTTCTAGTGTTTCAGAGTCGTGACCTAGAAAAGAACAAAAATGTTTGTTAATAGTAACAAACATTTTTGTAATATAATCACCCTATTGTATCTTTTTTACAAGCATCCTTTATTAAATAATTTCATTTAAAAAAAAAATAATATATAATAAGTTTTTAGTACCAACTCAGCCAACAAGTTAAAAAAAATTCACAGATTTCGCAGTCCTCGCAAGAATCGAAGCATTGAAAATGAATACAACAATTTACGAAAAAAAAAACATTTTATTTTAAATAACACAATACTAACTTGAATGCATTTCTCGCCTGCATCCGCATCTTTTAACACCATTACCATGACGATCGGTCAATAATCAATGAAGCTAAATCACTTTTTATGTACGAAAATACCCGTTTTTCTACAATACCAAATCTAAAGGGACCACCTTCACACAATTATTAACCGATTTAAAAAAAATTTTCGCCATTTTGCAGATAAACTTATTAGTTTAGGACCCTAGGACCTTTTTTTCTTTTTTTCTTAATATTTACAATTTAGTATACAAACACACCCCAAAAAACCCGTTGTTTTTTTTTACATTTTTCAATTTTTAAAATTCCAAAAAAAGGTTCCAGCCGATTTTCAAAATTCAAACGCTCACACGTGTCTCGATAAATTCCTCAACTCTTGGTACTATTATTTCCATCTCGATTCTCCTAAAATCCCCGGAGCTATGGCCAAAAATACGTCTCAGGAGATTTGCATCTGATAACCATTTTCAATGGTAATTTCAGATGCCGGCTCTAGTTAAAAACCAGCGCTGCTAATGTAGCAGCACAAGCTGAGCTAGACGCCGTTTGCACGATTTTGTTACTAAAATTGTTAAACTCTATTATACGTATAACTAACAATAAACGATTTTATTCTTATTTTTATGTTAAATAATTTTGTAACAGACTACATTTAAGAAAATAACTTCTTGATAACTGGTACCTGTGGTTCACAATTCGGCAATGACACAAGTCCTCAACATTACAACAATCTTTAGGAAAGGAAATAGTTTACCTTTTTTCTTCGGATCACCAGATGTATAAGTAGGTAAAAATCAATTTCTTTTCTAAAGCCATTGGATTTCATCGCACTTGACGGTAAGTAATAACAGGATAAAAAAGCACTTCACCCGGCAGTATACGATCCTCAACCTTATCTATGCTATCTCTTTTACAATCAGAACACAATAATGTTGTTACCATCATGTCGTCAGAACAAATAAACGTGGCTTAGTTAGTCTAGGCTAGCACGTGGAAGTACACCATCTCCTCAAAGAACTCATTCGGAGGATTGAGCGTTGCATACCTACCAGTTTTAAAAATGGCGGCCGTTCATTCTCAATTAACGCACCCCCGGTGCGACACTGTCACTTTTGCAAAAATTGCAATAATGAGTTAAATATTAAGTAATAACTGTCCGAAAGTATCCCTTTACTTGAAGCGATAATGTTACTTTCGTGATACGGAAACTATGTGTACCAAGTAAAGTAAAGGGATGCTTTAGGACAGTTATTACATATTTAACTCACTATTGCAATTTTTGCAAAAGTGACAGTGTGCACCGGGGGTGCATTATATATATTGTGTTTCAGGAGATAACAGACGGTTAACATTACCACGAAGCAATACTTTTTAACTTTAGCGGCGCAGGAGCAGCCAGGGGCACCCCTTTAATCACAAGCTTAAGATAAGAGAACGATAAGGCAGAACTTCACGGAACTTCAACCTAGAAGTCACTTAAAGCGACACACTGAAAAATAGGCACCAACATTCGTTGAATAATATAGGACTAACGCAACTTTGATATAAACAAATTCATGTCATGTTTATCTTGAATTTGCCTGCTTAAATAACGATTGTATAATTTTGACTCTATCATAATTATTTTCGAAAACACCTCTAAAATCACTATTGTTGAAATTACAACGTATATTCCCAAGCATATGCTTTGGAATCACTCAAATACATTGATAATATAAATATTCGTAATTTAGTTGCAGCATGTTTTGATAATTAAAACCAATAATTATGGTTATACATAATTTGGTTGCGAACAAATAACAATTTGAAAGTGTTGAAATAATTTCCACGGGAAAGCGATTTGAACCTGCACTATTTACACTACCTACTAATGAAATTGGTCCAGTGAGAAGAAAACATACTTGGAACCGTTTTCAACACGCGGTTTTCTCGACATCTTTTATTCTTCGCTTCTATAATATTGATATCATTGGTTGAAAGAATAATTGTCTGGACGTATGGCAATTTTTTGACAATAAGAAAGCTGAAAGCGTATAGCCTTCATTTTACCCGGGTCTCGATTCTGCTATTTTAAATCGTCCACAATCGTGTCTAGTGGCATGAATCTGATATTTTTCCAAATGGCAAAATCAGGCCAATAAGACACGATGGTGGACGGTTTAAAATACCAAAATGGCAAGATGGCAGCGTACTTCACCCGGAAACCATAACCTGTTGACTGCGGTGCCCCTAGAAGCGTCAATCCCTAGATCCGGCTCGATACACGCCAGAGATGTGCCCCGCACAGCCCCACACACCTGACGTGCTTACGTCGTCCATACGACTGTGCGGCCCTTCACGCACTGCGTGTACGCGCCGGTCTTACGACTGTGCGGCCCTACACGCGCAGCGTGTGCGCGCCGATCTCACAACTGTGCGGCCCTACACGCGCTGCGTGTGCGCGCCGGTCTTACGACTGTGCGGCCCTACACGCGTTGCGTGTGCGCGCCGGACTTAGGACTGTGCAGCCCTACACGCCCTGCATGTGCGCGCCGATCTTACGTCTTTGCAGCCCTACACGCGCTGCGTGTGCGCGCCGATCTTACGTCTGTGCGGCCCTACACGCGCTGCATGCGCGCGCCGATCTTATGTTTGTGCGGCCCTAGACGCGCTGCGTGTGCGCGCCTGACTTACGACTATGCGGCCCTATACGCCGCTGGGTCTGAAATATTTATATTTCAATAAGTGCGTATATAAAAAAAACATACGCCGATATACAAGGTCACATTTTATCAACTGCAAATATTTTGAGGATAAATTCAACAACATATATAAACTATTTTTATGAAAAAACCTTAAATTTTTATACGCTAGTTTTCAAGAAAAACGCTAAAAGACATTTCGATTAAAAAGAAAAATAAAGCACTTTCGGTAGTTTCAATTCAAAGGAGCCGAAACAGAGACCGCAAAGCCTTCACCGCTTACACGTGCCCCTAGTTTCATTCAAAAAAGCCGACAGAGAGGCCGCTCTTAAAAATATTACAATTTTTGTGCCAGGAAAAGTTTTTAAAAAAACTAGCCTGATTTTTAGGGCCTTATTTCTCTGATATAATTAGATGTTTTGTCAAAATATTTGCAGTTCATAAAAAGTGACCTTATATACATATATGTACACGACGTATTTCTACACAACACACTATCACTTTCACCTTTGTTATGTTGAGCTCCTCCCTTGTCATGGGTCCAACAGGATACATTAGCGTTGAGGCATAAGCCACAACATAAAGCTGAGCTGATCAGCCCATTCGGCTTTTAGTGTATTAATTTATTTCTGTTTGTTTCTGTTCATTTTTGTTGTTGTTATATTGTAAAATTTAAACTCTTTTAATTTTTTTTTAAGTTTATTTTTAACTTTTTTTTCATGTCTGTCCTGTGTTGAAAAGCCGAATAAATGTGTTTTATTTAAAAATATATATATATGTTGAATGTTTAGTTTGAGTTTTCACCAAGAGATGGCGCCGTGTGAATGTGTTGTAAATTGTTTTATAAAGTTGTCCTCCGTTCTGAGTGTGGAGTTTTCATTAATTCCCCTCGTGGTTTTTGGGTTTTTTGTACTGATATTGTACATATAATATGGATAATAGGCATTTTTTGTGTTTAATTGGATTAATGTGAAATGAAGATTTATTATTAACTGAACCAGGCTATCTTACCTCTATCTCATAAAACACAACAGTGCTGTTAATATTGTTGTTCTGGATTAGACAAGATTTTAGAAGCTCTAGCCTCGAAACAAAATTCGGCGTCAATAAAACCTAAAGAACGACAAGGTGAAGCTATCGAATTACCACTATTGGTAGTGTCACATCCATCCGGCTCCGAGCTGAAAGAACGTGTTTACACTTTCATACTTTTGATTTTAACGCTATTTAGCATTTATTGCATGCAGGAATAACAATTACTAGCTTTACAGTTTAAGCTTAAACTGCTTATTGTTACAATAGATCAAATTAATAAATTAATGCGAGTAAAAAAAGTAAAGGTATTAACAAAAACTAGCAAAGTGCGAGTCGGACTTGTACAGGAACGGTTCCGTAAAGTAATACCTTAATCTTTTTTAAACATATATTTTATATATTAATATACAAGCTGTTCCCCGCGACTTCGCTCGCCAGTACTTCTTCACTTCCTACAGGAACCTATGTGCTAGTTCCTATGTGCAAAATTTCATCCAATTCTGTATAGCCGTTCTGAAATGATGCGCTTAACAATGAACAGAATTTCATTCTGATTTTATTTTCCTGTAAACTATTTTTTATAATCAATCATGGAAAAATTGTCGTTCTCTTAAGACCTGCTAAAGATTTTAATTTTAACTTTATACAGGACACCCACGTTCAATACGTGAGACGTAAACGCATTAGGGTAAAAACAAAAAACTCGAATAAGCTCAACAACAGCACATTTATTTGTCCAAGTAACATAATATATATTTACATACTGTTATTCACATAACACGTGGCCTACCTAGCTTTCGCGCTTTTCTTTTTGCCGCCTTTCTGTGCTTTGCCGCCTTTCTGTGCTTTGCCGCCTTTCGGTGTTTTGTCGGCTTTTGTTTTGCCAGACTTGCTGTTATTGAACTTGGCATTCTTGCCGCGACCTTTCGTTTTCTCCTTGGCCTTCTGCGCGCGCATATCCTTCTTCATTCGGGGGTCAACTACCTTGTAATGTCCTTTAACGCCAGTGGGTCGTTTCATACGTTTCGCCGTCGTGTGCTTCTTGGCCACTACATAGGTGACCTTCTTCTTTACTTCCGTCTGCGCCTTCTTGTATAGCTGTCTCACTTGCTGCGCCTTTTCTCGCTGCGACATATCCTCGTTGTCCATGACGGCTTCGACCTTCTTCTTCGCTCTCTCCATCTTTTTGACCATACGCTTCTTCTTGCGCGCCTTAGCCTCGATCACTTTCTTGATTGGCCTAACGTTAATATCTTGAAGCCTCTTTTCGTATTCTTCTGTGTATGTCTGAAAAAATATTTATAATATAAAACATCAATTGAGCTGTGTTGTGGCAGCTGAGCAATATTTTTTTTAGTAAAAAAAATAGAATATAGTTTTGGTATTAAAGATTTTAAATTGTATCAGAATGATTTACAAAAAAAGCATAAAATAGAGTGACAAAACATTGACCCTCTGTTTTAGAACTATTTTTAGATTATAATATTCTTTCAACGTCAATATTTTATCCAACTCCTTGTATAAGAAGTAACACCTTGAACAATGTAGATAAAAAGTCAGTTAAAAGTTTTTTTTTAATTTATGTTTGGTGGCTGCACACTTTATTTATGTTTTAAAATGTATCCTGTGCATTAAGAGTCAGTACCTCTGGTATTGCGACTGGTTTCTTCATGTGCTTCTTCTCGTCGTCCACGAACCAATCGGGTAGGTTCTTGTCGTTGAACGCGTACCGGTTCCACGCGTCGTCGATCAGATCACGCTTGAACTTTTTTGACGTGGCTATCATTGTCCCCAGTGCTAGCGCTTCGGCGTCCATTTTCAGAGATTTCTTCAATCTCTTTAGTTCTATAAAGTGGTAATTGTGTTGTACTTATAAACAATTTACAGATGAATTTAAAAAATATTTTTTTCAAAAAGCTTTTGGCTTTCATCCTACCGGGTTCTCAAGGCTGCTAATTCTATAGTGTGTGAAGCCTGATTTTGTCATAACGACTACAGAACAATCTTTACAATCAGGCTTCCGACACGGACGTTTTAAAATAACAGAAATAGAAATGATGTATTGACAAAATCAGAATTGACGTTTTGATGAAAGACAATGCGGAAGGTAGAAGCGCACTTACTACATGTGGCAGCAACTAGCCAGGGGGGCTTAAAACAAGCCTAGTACATTATAAAATGCACCACCAGTCAGTAATCGAGCCCATGGCCTTAAGGTCTGACGACCAGTGGTTTAACCACTACACCATAAAGGACATACTTAAAAAAGTATCAATAAATAATAGTAGTTTATGCAACTGTCATATAATGAAGGGTATTAAAACACGAGTGTGAGTTTATGAAACGAGCGCAGCGAGTTTCATAATAGTAACGAGTGTTTTAATACCCGTGTTATATGCAGTTGCATACACTACTTTATCTTCACTAATGCAATTAGTCAAACAACAAGAGTAAAAGCTGACAATAGTTTATTTAAAATAATTGTTCAAATTTTGGATGGTACAATTTTGAAAGTTAATGTTAATTACCAACCAAACCAATCCATCCACCATCCAATAACCAATGAGAGCGCAGCTGCGCGCGCAGGGCCAATCAGGAGCGAGCGCGCGCTGTTCTTTTTTTATTCAATTGGCACAAGATCTTACCAAAGAGTTTTGTGTATGTAAGTTTAGTAGTTTCGACGAAGTTTTCACGTATAACCCAACTGTTTTCAAAAGCCAGCCTAATATCAAAATTTTATACAACTTGTATGAGGATTTTGACATAAGGCTCGCCAGGTTAATTGGTCGCGTTTTATTGATGTTATAATGAGATTTTACGATATCGATGTGGATATTATACCATCATGTGAAATTGCTTAAATTGAGTGTTTTGTTGTCTGTGCTATAACAGTAGTAATTATAAGTCAAGTATTGGAAACATAAGTAGAATGTTACAACATTAGTGTAGATAAAATCATTTACAATGCACTGCCTGGATCCAATGAAACTAAGACTTTAAAAAATATCAATAAATAAAACCAATTTTTTTAGTTACCTGGATCCTGTGACACTTCTTCGAAGCCGTCTTTCTTGCTGGCCTTAGCCCCGGCATCGTCGGCGCCGGGTGTGACGGTTTCATCGACGTCATAGTCGCTATCCGAGGAGTCGTCGTCTGAACTGTCGTCATTGAACTTCCTTTTCACGCCACTCTTTGCATTTGCACCAGTCGTGTCTATGTCCTCACTGATTTTTTTCCCTGGATAAATGATATTTTACCATTAATTACTAGATTAAATCCTAATAATAAATTTATGGATCCTTACTATGATTTGGTTTAAGGTTTAAAAAAGATTTATGCAAATCCCCAAACTATAACAGTGCCTGTTTATTGTTTAAATTGTTATAGCAAACTACACTCGCGAGCAAAAGTATGGAATCACTTACTTGGAATTGATTCCGCTCGATCTTGAGTACTAAATAACTAGTTAAGAATAATAAAAATGACACCATTTTAAAGGTTAACCTGTTAACTTTAAATTGATACCAAATTCATTTAAATCACACCAGTATTTAATGAGCTATCCCGGATTAAGTGAAGGAGTTAGGAAAACATAAGGAAATATGGAAAAATAATAAATAAAGAAAATAACAAAAATTTATTAATAAAAAATTATTTGGCCAAGGGTGCGCCGACCAAAAAAAACCAAAAGTGTAGTCACGGTTTAGTTGATATATGATGAAAAAACTATCGTATTACATAAACAAGATATATATTTAGTATCAAAGGGAATGTATGGACTTGGGAAAGATTAAAAAAAAGTTTGTTTCACTTCGATACGATAAGTATTTACAAAGTTATTGTACATAATTAATTTGCTTAAAACACGTTTAGTCTGTTGGCAGTCGGCTTATATCATGGTTTTTTTTATGCCTTATAAGACTAAGGCTAAGGATCTGCTCTGGTGTGAAATACTACCGCACCTTGTTAAAGATGCCCAGCTTTTTTGCTGCAGTCTGAGCTTTGGACTCGATGGTTGAGCCGAAGTTGAGATTTGCAGTCAACTCCATGCCTAACAGTTCAAGGGTGCCCTTGATTGGGATGGACGTACCTCGGAAAGTAGGAGTCAGACGAAATGGACTCCTTTTGGCGGTGAACAGACACGCTTGTGTCACATACACTAGGAGGTTCCCAGTAGACCATCCCTGGCGGAAGCCGTACTGACGATCGCTGAAGAGATCGTTGTGCCCTAGGTACATCAGCAGTTTGTGGTTTAGGACCTTTTCCATAACTTTGCAGATTATGGACAATTTCTCCTCTTTAGTTCGTCCCACACGTGCTCAATGGGATTCAAGTCCGGGCTGAGCGCTGGCCAGTCCAATGTGGCGATAACGACTTCTTCGAGGTATTCAGTTGTGGCACGGGAAGTGTGACAACGAGCGTTATCGTGCATAAGGAGGAAGTCATCACCGATATATCCCGTAAAGGGAATGACATGTTCTAATGTTCCAGCAGAATATCGGAAATGTAGCGGTCTGAAGTTAGACCGCCTCCTCGTCCCCCGCCAGGCACGAAAACAAGCTCCGTTATACCGTACAAGAACCGCCCCCATAAGCCACTGTCTCAACGAAACAACACTGCGCAAATCACTCCCCCAGGCCGCCTGTAGACCCAACCTCTTCGGTCGCTGCCGTGCAAACACATTCTGCACTCGTCGGAGAACAGGACTCGCCTCCATTGCTCGACTTACCAATCAAGATGGGTGCGAGCAAATTGAAGGCGTGCTCGTCAGTGGCCTGCCGTCAGTTTCGGGCCTGTGGCAGGCCTTTTTGGAATCAAATTCGCTTGCTTGAGTCTTCGATGTCCACTCGCTGCCACGAACATTTCTGAGCTTTCTCCTGCAGGACGTCGACACCAGTCAAATGACGATTTCGAAGAGAGGTTGACGCAATAAAACGATCATCTCTCTCCGATGTGCACCGGTGCCGTCCAGATCTTGGTCGGGATAAAGCCACCAGTCTCCCGAAAGCGTTTATAAACTTTCGAAACACAGGACTGGCTATGTGGAGTTGACGTGCGACAGCCCGCTGGCTGAGCCCTTCTTGCAATAGGGCGACGATTTGTGCTGTTTCTATAGGTGTAGTATCCATTTTCGCCCAAGGTCAAGAGTCAAAAGTAGATGTGTACGGGTACGGGTCAACGTGTGAAAGCCGACTGATAAACAAAATCCGATAACACGTGTAAGTGGTCAGTAGGTCCCAAGTCGCGTTGTATCAAACAGTTGAAACATGTCTTTTTCCTTACTTCTTCACGTGATCCGGGATAGCTTCTTGTTAGTATTCAATATCAAAAGTAATGTTCTAAACCTACTTATTTCTAACTACTAACGCCATCTATGTTATTTTTGTAGTAATGACATATACTGTAGCGTCATTCCTTTTTTTTAATAAATGAGTCTGTTGCGAAAAGCCAACGTGTTTCAATAGGTTATGGGCATCTCCCAAATTTATCAGTTATTTTGTGAAAAATAGATAAGTTTGTGTGCGTTGTTTCGCGGAAACATGAACTCGAACTATATTGCAAGTGTTCCGAAGTTAAAAGGCCGGGAGAATTATGATGAATGGTGCTTTGCGGCTGAAAGTTTGCTAGTCTTGGACGGCATGGACAAGTACATCAAACCACCGGCAGGTTTCGAAATAAAGCCAGCGGAAGATGCAAAAACGAAGGCAAAGCTAATATTGACGATTGATCCAGCTTTGTATGTGCATATAAAGAACACGAGTAGTTCAGCAGAATTATGGACTAAACTGAAGACCATGTTTGACGACTCCGGGTTCTCAAGAAAAATAACCTTGCTTCGACATTTGATATCAATTAGACTAGATAATTGTGATTCAATGGCTAACTACGTCACACAAATAGTCGAAACAGCTCAAAGGTTAGATGGCACAGGCTTTACAATAACCGATGATTGGGTGGGATCATTATTATTAGCTGGTTTGTCAGAACGTTATTCGCCTATGATAATGGCTATTGAACATTCGGGTATTGCGATAACAGCTGACGTCATAAAGTCGAAGTTACTCGACATGGAAGTCGCCAACGAGTCTGAACCTGGCGCCACTGCATTTGTGGCAAAAAAGAAAAATTATTCTGGCAACAATAAGCCAAGAAAAAATGGCGGTTCATCTTCATCTTCATTTGCGTCCAAAATGGCGTCAAGCAAGAAAGATTCAATGACAGATAACACAAAAGAAATTATTTGTTATAAGTGCAAAAATAGTGGGCATTATCGAAACCAATGTCCTTTGTTAAAGAAAAACGCCGAAAAATGTGTATTTAACGTTGTTTTTATTAATGGAAAGTTCAACAAGACCGAATGAATGAATGAAATGAAATGAAATGAAATGAAATGAAATGAATGAAATATATTTTATTTGCGCTTGAGAAAGGTACATTTTTGGTCTTAATCTAATTTTCTTCTCTATCTCAGCTGACAATGTAGCATGCAAATAGCTTTTACCTTTTTTTTTTATAAATAACAATGACTATTTCTATTACAACATTACATATAAAAATACAAAATTAATTCTCCAAATTGTCAAAAACCAATTAAATTATATTACAATAAAATTCAAAATTAAACTAAAAATTGTCCATAACCAATAATATGTCAAAAATATGTCAAATCAATATTACTGAGCAACTTAACTTATAATCTGTGGAGCTTGTAGACTTCACTTCTCTATGGCAGTCCATGGAGGAAAACAGAAAAGTTTGTGAAAAGTTACAAAGTTGTCAATCGTTACTATTATTTGCAATTAAATCATAAATACAGAAATAAAATAATAATAAAAGTCAAGTGATTTATCAAGTTTGGTCAAGGTGAACAGTATTTTGCAGACATCAAAAGAAAATAATATGTCGTTAACATAAAAGTAAAATATTTGTTTGCACACATCTAGGTACACGTCTTACATTTATTAGGTGAATGTGTAAGAAAATCTTGCACTGAATAAAATAGGTGTGCCATAAGCCATTTATGTAACTCTGCTAGAAATTGTTTTACAATAAGTTTTCTAATTGTTTCAGGCAATTTATTAAAAATACTTATGCACATACAGAAACAATTCTTTTGCATCCGAGTGCTTTTTGGAACAAAAGCCGGCACCAACCTTTTTCCATTTCTAGTGTTTCGGGGATACATATCTTGTGCTGTTTCAAAATAACGTTGGTTGAGTTTAACAAATTTCATGGTATGTATGAATGGTACGTCGATAGTGGCGCGAGTGCGCACATGACCGCTAACCAAGATTGGATTATGAACAAAAACATATCGCCGTGTTTACCAGAAATAGTAGTCGCTAATGAATCAAAAGTATTAGTCATTTGTTCCGGAGATGTAAATCTAGTTTCGGATTTAAAAGTTCAAATAACTGTGAAGAATGTGCTATGTGTACCTAGTTTGAAAGAAAAACATTGTTATATTTATGACAAGAATGATGTTTTAGTGGCGGTCGCTGATTTAACTGATGGGGTTTATAAGTTGAGATTGCAGACGCCAATTTCTTTGATGGCAGCTTCTGCAGTTACAGCGAGACTATGGCACAGAAGGCTCGGTCACATCAACTGTCAGGATATGAACAAAATGAGAAATGGCATTGTGGAAGGCTTGTCATATGATGATTCATTTGACATCACAAAGTCAGGATGTACAACCTGTTGTGAAGGTAAGCAAATGAGGCTACCATTTTCTCATGTAGGTGAAAGAAGCACAGAGACATGTCACCGAATACATAGCGATTTATGTGGACCGATGGAGGTTTCATCACTGAATGGCAATAGATATTTTTTGCTGTTCATCGATGATTATAGTCGAATGACTTTCATTTATTTTCTTAAACACAAGAATGAAGCATTTAATAAATTTAAAGAATTTAAATCAATGGTAGAAAATCAACAAGAGAAGAAAATAAAGATATTTCACACTGATAATGGACTAGAGTTCTGTGGTAAAGAATTCGAGAACTATTTAAAACAATCTGGAATAATACATCAAAAAACCAACAGCTACACGCCTGAACAGAACGGAGTCTGCGAGAGGGCCAATCGCACTGTGGTTGAAAAGGTAGATGTCTTCTATATGATTCAAAGTTAGACAAGAAGTTTTGGGCTGAAGCTGCCAATACAGCTGTTTATTTAAAAAACAGGTCTATTGTATCAGGAATACCAAAGACCCCATATGAACTATGGTATGGGTCAAAACCAGAGCTAAGTCACATTAGATTGTTTGGAAGCAAAGTGATGACACATGTCCCTAAGGAAAAACGCTTGAAGTGGGATAAGAAAGCCAAAGCTCACATCTTAGTTGGATATGGAGAGCATGTAAAAGGATACAGATTGTATGATCCCATCAAGAAGACTATCATTTTCAGCAGGGATGTGATTGTGATGGAAGATCACACAACGGGCTGTGAACATGTTGAAGAGGCTGTCTGGATAACAGATGAGAGCGCACCCCAGGATAACACGGAGCCACCACAGGTTAGTGTGGAGAAAGACAGTAGTGTTTCAGTGGGGGAATCCTCTGTAAATGTAACAGATGAGGAAAACTGTGCTAACACCTCTTCGGATTCTTCAGTTTACTTGGATGGCAATAATACATTAGTTGAAAGTCCATCAAGTGAAGTTCCAGAGCTTCCAGTTCAGAATACGTTAGTTCCAGAGCCAGATGTAAGAACCAAGCGGCAAAGAAAACAGACTGAATTTTATGGCATAAGCAACATGTGTGTATCCAGTACTGTTCCAGCGTCTAAGGAGATCTCGTTCTCAGAGGCTCTCGAGGGACCTGAGAAGGCGCAGTGGAGACGTGCCATCGCTGAGGAGTTTCAGTCGTTTGAAGACAATGATGCATGGGAGCTTGTTGAAAACCCAGGTGATGTATCAATAGTGAAGTGTCGATGGGTACTAAGTAAAAAGTTTGATGTATACAATAATGTGCGTTATCGGGCTAGACTTGTAGCAAAGGGCTTTACGCAAAAGCCAGGTATCGATTATACAGAAACCTTTTCACCTGTGATTCGTCATTCCACTCTCAGATTGTTGTTTGCTCTGAGTGTTAAAATGGGAATGAATATAACTCATTTAGATGTAACTACTGCATTTTTAAATGGATTTTTAAAAGAAAACATTTATATGTCAATACCTGAGGGATTTGCAAACAAAAGTGGGGGAAATGTGTTGAAATTAAAACGGGCTATTTATGGATTAAAACAGTCCTCTCTGGCTTGGTATGAGAGGGTGAAAGTTTGTCTTATTAACTTGGGTTTTAAAAATAGTTTATATGAACCGTGTTTGTTTGCAAAAACCAATGGCAATGTTAAGATAATCATTGGATTGTATGTCGATGATTTTTTGATTTTTTCAAATAATGACACTGAAACACAGAAATTGAAGAATGTTTTAAGTTCAGAGTTTAAATTAAAGGATCTAGGTTTTGTACGACAGTATCTAGGTATGAGAATTAATTTAAATAAAAGTGTGATTACTATTGATCAAGAAGAGTACATTGAACAGTTAGTTTCTAAGTTTCAAATGTCTGATTGTAAAGTACAAAATACTCCTATTGAACCAAAGTTGAATATAGAAAAATCTACAGGATGTTTACCTAAAGTTCCTTATCAACAACTCATTGGCAGTTTAATGTACTTGGCTGTATTGACCAGGCCAGACATTGCCTATGCAGTTAGCTATCTCAGTCAATTTAATAATTGTTATAATTTAAATTGTTATAAGTATGCTAAACGTATATTGAGATATTTGCAATGTACTAAAAAGTATTGTCTAAAGTATACCAGTAATGATCTGGATATACAAGGCTTTGTAGACAGTGATTGGGGGTCTGATACTACAGACAGAAAATCCTATACTGGATTTTGTTTTATTATGTCAAATTCAGCAATTTCTTGGCAAAGCAGGAAACAGAAGTCAGTTAGTCTGTCTAGTACAGAGTCAGAGTACACTGCCATGTCCGAAGCTTCTAGAGAGGCTGTTTATTTAAGAAATTTGATTTATGAAATTACTGGGAGTTTGCATGTAATAACTTTGAATTGTGACAATCAAAGTGCAATCAAATTGGCATCTGGTCACCAGAGTCATAACAGGTCGAAACATATTGATGTTCGTTTTCATTATATCAGAGATGTTGTCAAAGAAAAGTGTGTTAAAATTAAATACATTCCTACTGAGGAAATGCCTGCTGATCTGCTGACCAAAGGCCTGTGTCATATTAAACATTACAAATTTATGAACATGCTTGGCATAGTTCCTATGTAATTATTTTTTTAAATTGTATACTTGGTTTGTTTTGATAAGTGGGGGTGTTAGTATTCAATATCAAAAGTAATGTTCTAAACCTACTTATTTCTAACTACTAACGCCATCTATGTTATTTTTGTAGTAATGACATATACTGTAGCGTCATTCCTTTTTTTTAATAAATGAGTCTGTTGCGAAAAGCCAACGTGTTTCAATACTTCTTAAATACTGGCGTCATCATCATCATCTCAGCCAAAAGACGTCCACTGCTGGACAAAAACCTCCCCCAAAATACATACTACTAATACTACTCCCATACTGGCGTGATTTGAATGAATTTGGTATCAATTTAAAGTTAACAGTTGAACCTTTAAAATGGTACCATTCTTATTATTATTAACAAATTATTTAGTACTCAAGATCGCGCGCAACCAATTTCAAATAAGTGATTCCATACTTTTGCTCGCGAGTGTAGATAAGATTTTTTTTACATTAATTTAAACAAAAGTCAAAAGTATTCAGTAGTGAGATAGCTAATAGCACAAAATTATTTAATTTAAAATGTTAATTTATCATTTCCACTGCAATAATGATGAATGTTCAAAATTATTTTAATTCTTAGTGACTGCATTTACCGACATTATGAGGATATTGGAGGACTACGCAATACGTTGTAGACTCTCAACGTCGGGAAACTGAATCTTTTGTTGCGCTACGATGATTTACATTTGCCTAATTTCCGATAGATGTACAGTCACTTAGAATTAAAATCATTTTGGACATTCATGATTATTGCAGTGAACCCTTCAATTCAGTCAGAGTTAAGTGTCAATAAAAGTACCTTTCTCTTTATAAGTCGTGGCGATTTTATCCAAATCCACGCCCTCATCGTCTTCCTCGCCGACGTCCTTGAAGCAGTCCTTCTGGAACCAGAGCTCGGCCTTCAGCGAGCGCCGGGACACTGGGTCGGTGTCGTCCAAGTCCGTCAACAGCGGATTGTTTTTAGGAATAGAAGGCGTTTTGTTCAGTTTGGCGTTCCTGATCGTATTCTTTTGTGTTATTTTATCTACCTTCTTTGATTCATTTTCGGAGTCTGAGAAAGCTGTAAATTAAAAACAATATGTAAAAAATAATAATCTTTTTTCATTTTTCATTGCTTAGGATACAATCCCGGCAGTCTAAATAAAACATTGTTTCAGGAAACGAAGTAATAGGGGTTAATGACAAACAAAATAATGTTTTTTTTTTAATTTTCATCCTTCCATCCATTTCAATCCGAGGTGCTGACTATGAATAGTTAAGAGGTCCAAGAAGGCGGCGATTTTTTTTTTATTAGCCTTATTCTCAGAACAATATTTTATGACGCGTCCACATGCTTGGCAAACCTCAACAAGCCGTCAGAAATTCAAACGTGTGGATAGAGCGTTTGGTTTGGTTTGCAAGCGCTTGTAGTCAAGTGTCGGGTTTTTTGTCACAAATCAAAGGGAATTTGCCGCAAGCGCTTGCGAAGCGTCCACACGTTTGTGCGCACTCACACTCAGTCTCGTTTGTGCGCACTCACACTCAGTCTCGTTTGTGCACTGGTGGCAAACAAATGTACTTACGTTGTGCTAATTTCCGATATAACCTGGGTAGATACTTTAAACAAATAATGTAGACTTTAGAAAATATCTTTATTTTTTTTTATTTTACGGCTAAGCGCAGTACCTTAATCTCACCTGATGTTAAGTGATGATAAGGCCAATGATGGAAGCGCATTTCACCCGGGATCCACAACTAGTGAGGCACTCGCTATCTTATCTCTAGCTGCCGGAACACAACAATGCTACAAACGTTAATGTTATGGCGACATATTTAGATAAGATGGTGGTAGCTAGCCAGGCGGACAAACAAGTCCTACCACCAACCAAACTGAGTACACAAGCATGTAGCCCCCACTGGGAATCGAACCCGGGACCTCTGAGTCTAAACCGGTGGTCTTAGCCACTACACCACAGAGGCGGTTGAAAATGTTAATGTTATTGCCAGACGATATTTAACTGGTATAGCTTCTCTGACGTCTGTATTTTTTTTAAATCATAGGTAAAATTGCACTTAACAAAAATTCAAAATCAGTAAAACTCATCCAGCAGAAGTTAAAAAATTGTCTGGATGGTTCGTAATGAAGTTCATTAATGTTTTTCTATAAATTCTTTGCAATGCAATAAAAAATATATATGGCCGACACAACAACATCCATGTCCGTCATGCTTGCCTATTGAGAACAAACTAACGCACTCGCAAGCGTGTGGATGGCGACGTTTAATTCCCCAAATCAATCCAAATTCCAAACATTTGTAGATGTTTGGAGTTCGCGGCAAGTGCCAAGCGTGCGGACGCGGCATTAGCTTTAGTTATTATTCTGAGGCTCTATTGGTCTTTGACAACTTTAAAGAAAGTCGAAATAGGTATCGCTTTTTTAGTGGGTGCCGATTATGGGTATGACATTTATTTCGAAATTCAAAATGGCGAACGTGATTTTTTAATAAAGTCATTAGGTGTATTGTTTTTGAAGTTTTTGTGGATTTGTGTTTCGAAATCCAAGATGGCTGACGTGATTTTTAAAAAAATGTCAATATGGGTATCGTTTTTAAGGTTTTCGTGGGTGCCAATTACGAATAAGACATCTATTTCGAGATCCAAGATGGCGGACTTGACCTTTTTTTTAAAAGTCAATAGGGGTATTGTTTTTAGGGCTTTCGTGGTTGCCATATATGACATCTATTTCGAGATCCAAGATGGCGGACGTGATTTTTTAAGAAAGTCAATATGATGATCGTTTTTTAAGGCTTTATTGGGTGCCGATTATAAATATGACATCTGTTTTGTGACACATTTCATTCAATGAATCTGGGAGACTCTTCCGACAAAATCACACAGCACCGCACGCACAGTTCATAAGAAGACGGAGTGCAGAAAGATAAAATGTATGAACGAGTATATGTGTTACAAAAAAATATCATAGGATATTAAAAAATGCGGATGATTTGAATCTGTCAATGTCAGACACATATTTTTTTAATTGTCATAGCCATTGGTACCTTCAAACCATCTTATATCTACAGCTTCATGCATTCATAATGGTTAGCCATTCAGCCGAAACAGTAAACATCATTTAATAAAAATTACGGTCGAATTTCGACCACTGGTTGACCACTAGTATAATATAAATATAAGCCAGTAGAGCCGTTCTGTCAACTAGATATAAACTTATTAGTTACTGACTAAGGTTCACATTATATTATATAAATAATAAACTGATATATCATCAACTGGGTCATTGGACTACAATAAACGGTGTTCAGTACCTAAAGAATCCTTTTCCTTTTCATTGTCTGAGTCAGATTCCAATTCCAGCTCACTGTCTGAATCCTTATAATAAAGGCCCGACGAATCCAGTTTGGATGACTCAACATCATACTTGACATATTTAGGTTTGATTTTGAACTCGTCATCTGACTCATCACTTGCATCAACAACCATGTCAGGTGGTTGATCTACTAAACGAGATAGTTCCTGTAAAATAAAAATATATGATTGGAAAAGACATTATTTTACACTGCAGACTTCTCTCAAGTTCCAGAGGAAAACAGATTATTGCTAGTCACTTTGTGCACAAAGTGCTATTTTCAGTAATATTTCATTTTTTATTGAATACTTGATAAGTTAAAATAATAATTTTAATATCTTAGCAGGAAGTTGTAATATTGTCATCATGTTTTAAATACAAATGCAAATGCTTTATTTGCTATATTTAAGGAGTAAAGTGATGGTGATGACAGGCAAACATTACAGTGGCTTAATACTTACTTAGCTATAGACTATAGTCTCATAGTCTATAGTCTCATGCTATCATACACTTGCTGATTCATCTCTTTTGAAAGTGGTGGCAGTTTATTATAAAACAATAACAAGTAATTAATCTAAGAGAATACCATTTTATTGCATAATTACCTGCCTGTTTATAATAAATAAAATAAAATATATAACAAACCTCAGCATTTTTGATAGAAGACAGTTGGAACATATCATTGCTCTCCAATATTGGGCCACCATCACCTTTCAACACCATTTTCAAATTCATCTTTTCAGCCAATTTTTGCCTTTGTTTGTTCAACTGCTTTCTTTTGCGTTTGGAGAGGCGCCTCTCTTCATCCTGTATTATATTTATTAAAAAACTATACTTTTTATTGATTGTGAAATGGCAAATGGGTGAAGTTATACAATGATTGAACGATAGCAGTGATAAAAGGTTGCGATTGAAATGTATATTATATTACCTGAAGTTCAGCTATTTGTCCATCAACTTCCTCTTCATCATCACTTTTCTTTTCATCTGTGGTGGCATCTTTTTCAGCATCTTCATTTTTCTTTTCATTGTTATCCTTTTAGATAAAAACATTCTGTTAATTTAATACATAATTATTCAAAAGAACTTCTTAAGTATGTGTAAGTATGCTGTAAATAGTTTACTTACCCCAAGATTACTGCAGGGCTTATACAAAACTATGTCTCTAAGTACTAATAGTATACAATTTAATTACAAATATTTAAGACAGTTTTTATTGAACCTGTGAGTAAATATTTCAAACGAATAATAGTTTTGGACTATACAAATAATTGATAACAAAGTTTTGTAAAATTAATAGTTCTGTTACATATATTTACCTTTGGAGTTTTCCATTCCTTCATCTGTTTGAGCCAGCTCAATAGGGCTTTCAGGTCCTTTCTGCCTAATACTTTAATATCTTTGCAGCATATCTTTATTTCTTCTGTAGTTTTAGGATGTTCCTTTATTGCTTTGTCATCCAACACTATCTGCAAAAACATTTTTATTTTGAACACTATAACTTATTAATTGACCACTCACATTCTTTTGACTTGATTTCGAGTTCAATAGGCTAGCTTTTATTTAACTCTTTTTTATAATAATTGTAGTTTTAATTATTTAAAAATATGATACCTCGGAACATCCTTGTAAAAGATCTATAGGGTCATCAGTAGCCAGGAATTGAGAAAGGAGAACTTTGTGATGAGTTGTGTAATCATTTTCCTGGTATCCTTCTGCTTTAGCTTTCTTCTGTTTCTCAGGGTGCAATATATTGCTATGTTGTTTTTTTGCTATTTCTAAGTCTTCAAATACATATTTTGCATCTAAGAATTTGTGATCAATAGAATCAGGTGCAATGTAACCTTGGCAGACTACAAATATTTCAGAAGACTCATTTCGCGATGCTTGTGGTTTGGTAGCATGAACTTTTTTGAAAAACTGTTTCAATACCCACAATAGAGCATGATAATCTTTAGATCTGAATACTTTAGTGACAAACCAACCACCTTCTCTTAAGAAATTTGTCGCGAGCTTTAACGCGCTCAACGTGAGACATGCCTGTTGGTATGCGTCGTGAAGCCAGTTCTGCCCGACGTTAGGGGCACCGTCATGGAGTACCACATCCGCCTTCCATGTTTTGATCTCTTTTTTGATTGCAGTTTTACACTTGTCAGTGGTAATGTCTTCAGTGAGGCCTATACAACCAGGTACTTGTTTTATTGGAAACAAGTCAACTCCAATGACGATACTGGACACAGGCATGTTCTGGTGAGCCACCTGCATCCATCCGCCAGGAGCAGCACAAAGGTCGATGCATACTCGCGACTTTTGCAAGAACCCAAATTTCCTATTAAGCTGAATTAACTTGAATGCTGCTCTTGAACGGAAACCTGAAAAAGCAAAAAACTTATTGTATCAACAAGCAATGTCACCATAAAAATAGAATTATCATATTGTCCTGGAACAAATACCTGTTTCTTTAGCTAATTGATAGTATTTATCTTTTCGCTGTTTCCCCACTTTCGTCTTTTTACCCATTTTGAATTATTTACATTTATAGTTATTTACCACGAGTTACTAAAGTGTCATGATCATCACATGCGAACAGTAACGTTTTAGGTTAGAAAACAATTCCAAATCCAACCAAAGTACAATCAATGTTGGACCAAAGAGAATTTAACACTACGTTTAGTTGGAACCATAGACTAACTTTGGATTTGGAGAAATTACATTTGTTTTTTTGTCTTTTATAATTTAGAGAAACAAAGAGACATAACTCATACAGCTTAATCTATAAAATACGATTCTTTACTCACTCATTCAGTCTCATTCACTCGGACTTCCTACCTCTTCAAAATGTCAGTCTGACTGAGCATCCAGTCCAGTCACTCACTTTATTATCTGTCAACCAAACCAACCATTTATAAATTAGCACGTCACAGTTGCTTTGCTCGATTAATTGAATTGGAAATCTTACAGCAATCTTGCAATACTAGTTAGCTTCGTAGGTGTTTGATTTATTGTCTTTTAAATACATAGTAAGAAGAAAGACGATTATCTAAACTGTGGAGTTCGCGTACATATCTTTCTTTTCAACAAACCATCGGGAGAATAATTCAAAATGACGCCCAACATTCAGACGTTCATAAATAGCTTCCAAAATAGACTGTAAGTTCTTCTAAATTTCTCTCAAATTTATAAGCAGTGTAAAAGAAGTTTTGTTCTTATTTTGAAATATTATTAATTATTTTGCTAAAGATAGTGTATGACTTTTATTAACGAGGTCAACTGTATTGTTTTCTTGTTTGTTCTAGACGTTTCTATTTCATAGGCTTAGATTAATAACGCCTAGATAGATAGACGTCATACAAACGCATCGCCTAAAGTGATGCAAAAAGCAGATTAATGTAGGCGTGAGCATTACGTGCTTACGGTCGCCTACACGCACACAAACAAAACTTTAATGTGTACAGTGAATGAGCAATTTCCCCGAAAGTGGGGAAATGTTATACTTACGTGAAATAATAGTATAAGTAGTACAGTAGTTCACGATAATGTCGTTAAAAGATAAGTAAGAAAATAAATGTCTAAGATCTTATATACTTTTTGTTGATAATTTGGTTTAATACGATAATGTTTATATGACATTAATCAATAATAATCAAATGACCTCGAAATCAAATATTTAGCTTTTCTCTTTAATAAAATTTGTAATAAAAATCAGGAGTGGTGGTAGCTCAATAATCGGAGTCACGCGCCTCATATCCGTCGTTGGGAGTTTGAATCCATGAAAGGAACGAACTGCTAGGAGGATGATATATAATAAAAGTCACAATATGTCATGACGAGGTCCTTTTTTATTATATTATTATTATTTATATTATATAAAGTGTTTTTATTGCGTAGGTGTGTACTACGCAATAAAAACACTTTGCGTTTTACAAATAAACAAAAAATAAGCTTCGAATAGTTATTCCGTGTTTTGTCTCTTTTACTCTAATTTTAAATGACGTTTACATGACGGGAACAAAACACGGAATAACTATTCGGACCTTATTCTTTGCTTATTTGTAAGGCACTTTAGGTATGACTAATAAATGAAAATAAATACTTATAATTTGAAAAAAAACAATTTATTTTAAACCAATGGGGTAAGTATTCAAAGATCGATATAGATGGCATCATCGCCGACCGTTCTCAAAATTCGCCATTTTGTGAATTTGTTGTTTTTCGCTCTAAAGTTATTTGCTAAAAAATCACTTATCATGTATTCGACGTGGAGTGTAACCCAATTAACAAAGGCTAATAAAGAGGTGTCGACGAGGGGAAAGAAATCAGCTTTAATTAAACCGTAAACAAATTATCGGCATTTTAATTTTGTGCTGGTTATGTTTCGTTGATTTAAAATACTATAATACAAGTAATTTCATGTGTACTAAGAAGAAAAACTACTTAGAAATAAAAGTATTTCCAAGATCTGGGATTCAATAAAAATAAATAAACAACATTTTGGTGCTATTAACCACTTTTAGTGTTGTCTTGTCGGCAACTTTAGTAAAATTAGCCACCTTCATTCCGATCACTGCTCATCATTATACCATTACACTAAATAGGGAAAGATATTATCTTACTTAAGGGCAACACTTAAAATATATTATGGTTTCAATAAATATTTTCAATATGATTTAATTTTATAACTAACATACACCAAGGAAAAATAGGAAAATAATTTCTTCTTACTAGTAACACTTTCATAAAATCGCGGCTTGTAATTTTATTTTTAAAAGTAGTAAATATTTAGCTCAATACAAGTCAATTTGTAATACTTACGTATGAAATGTTATGTTAAAAGCTTTTTTGTCCTTATGCGATGCGTTGTGATACCCATTAATTACACAAACCGTCATAATGTAATTAATTGTCGGAGATGTTTGCACTAGCGCTTGATCTTGACAACTGACTGACGTTCGGGCGGACTGAGCCAAAATGGCTTGGTTTGAATTGCTTCACTTTTCTTGCGTCTACTCGGTTTCTATGCGTTATTATTCTAAGTTCATAGGTAAACGTTACGTCTGCATTGTTTTCTTCAAACAATAACTACGTTTTCTGGCTATTAAAGATAAGAATTTTATATAAATGTCATAATTTTGTCAACCAGTCTAACTTAACAAAGAAAAGCTTATCAAAATTCAAAATTCAAAATTCAAAATTCAAAATCATTTATTCAGTTTAGGCTACAAATAGCTCTTATGAACGTCATTATGCCATCGGTTCGTAAGTCTACTCTGGGCGGGAGATCTTGTACTGAGAAGAACCGGCAAGAAACTCAGCAAGTGTCCAGATCTTTTCTCCCTTACATCGTCAAAAATATTGGAAAATGCCCTATCATAAAAGGACATTTTCCATCACAAATAAAAATAAAAATAAAAATAAAATGTCATGTTAAGTACCTATATGTCGTCATAACTCAAGTTATGAATGTAAGATTTAAAATATTGTGTAATTTTGTCAATGAATAGAATTGAGAATTTTGATATAAATTTTATCTATATGCCAGAGTTTACTTATAAAATTATTGATCTTCAACAGTGACCTATTTGAAACAACAATAATTTAGCAGTTTTATTTATTAAAAAGAAAAGTTTTTTAATCTATTAGATTTATGGATACAAGGATGCATTTATTTAAATAATTGAATTCTTTCATACTATATTTAAGTCTTTGGCTCCAACTTATGGGTCTGTAATGTACAGTTTAGCTAAGTCTTTTTGTTTTTTCTTCATAAAATGTTTATGTTTTAGTGAACCACCGGTTCGTCAACATCTTAAAAATGTTTATGGCACCCTCATGATGACTTGCGCTTCGGCTTCGGCTGGAGTCTATGTCGATATGTTTACGAGGATTCAAGCTGGATTCTTCTCGGTCATCATTGGGGCTGGACTAATGCTGATGCTTATTGCTACACCAGACAATGGCAAAAATACTAAACTTCGACTAGGTTACCTTCTGGGATTTGGCTTAACATCAGGTATGTTATGATAACAAAATTGTTTTTTCTATTAAAAATGCCTAAAATTTTGACATTTGTGAAAAACAACTTTTCTAAATGTTTCCTGTTAAAAAAACCTTATTACAAGCATAACACAAAAATTAATAGATGCATAAATGTAAAAATAAAAAGTGTTTTGCTTTTTTGCATTGTTTCCTAAAGAATACATCATATTTTATTTAATCATATATTAAGCTCAACGCTAAACTAATTTATTTTTGACACATACCTACTTAATTAGAACCTGAAAAAGTATTAATAACAGCAGTTAATGCATACATACACATTTAACAATGGTTACTCATACATGTGGCAACCAATAGAATTGGTTACTGTTATTAATCTGTTTCTCTAACCCTGGTTGATTATTATTTATGTATTGTTTCAGGAATGAGCATGGGCCCACTGCTTGAGTATGTCAGCTTTGTGGATCCATCCATAATAGTAACAGCTCTTCTTGGCACAACACTGGTGTTTGTATGCTTTTCGATAGCAGCAATGCTCGCAGAACGTGGCAGCTGGCTGTTCCTTGGAGGCACATTGATGACCTTGCTCACTTCCATGTCTCTGATGACTCTTGTTAACCTGTTCATGCAATCTCATTTCCTGTATCAAGTAAGTAATAGAGTTTGTTCCCGAGTGCATATAACCCTAAAGTTTTAAAGCCCAAGTGAATAGGCTGTTTCTGGGCAAGCTCGTTCCATCGTCGGCCTCTTCTTAGCCCTAGGGATTAGAATGAGGCCAAGAGCAAGCCCATCTTACAATAAAAAAAAAGTAAAAAGTAAAAGTTTAAAGGTCAACTTTAAACATAACTACATTAAAGCAAAGGAGTTAACTTTACACGTTTTTCAGGCTCATCTGTACCTTGGCCTCATGCTCATGTGTGGCTTTGTGCTGTTCGACACACAACACATTATTGAGAAGCGCCGCATGGGAAACAAGGACTTTGTTCAACATGCTCTGGAATTATTCATTGACTTTATTGGAATGTTCAGGAGGCTAGTCATCATTTTAACACAAAAGGTAAATTTACTTCTTTCTTACACTCAACAGATTTAGATTTAACAACAAAGAAAAAGTAACTATAATAATTATATGTTATCCATTATTATTTTTAATGATCTTCGTTTAGGTATGATGTACATACTAATAACTATTTGTTAAAGTAATACCAATTTACTACCCAAATATGCAGTACAAATATTTTAACAATGAAATTCTTTCAACAGATGTGTGTAATATGTGAATGACCAAAAATGTTTAATAGTAGTGTTTCTGAATATGACATTAAAACTTGTTTTTAAACTTCTATCTTTGTGGACGTTAAATACGAAATATTTGTTGTAATTAACACTTGTTTTGAAAAGAAAAACAAGAATATTGTGTAGGTATATTCATTAAGACTTATCATTATGCACACAACTCGTCAAAGAACATGCCCTTGATTTAACTGGTTGATGTACCTACTTCTGACTCGTATTTGCTTTGTTTCTTTTTCTAAAAAGTTCGTTTATTTTGCAGGAGGAACAGAACCGCCGCCGCAAGCGTGATTAAGCGCAGCTGTAGATCCACCTGTTATGGGAAACTTTATATAACAAGTATTTTCTTTAATAATAAAAATGTTATAACAAATTATATGTTAAATTACTTAAATTAAAACTATAAATTGGAACTGGTTGAAATAAAGTTTGAAGGGTTGATTAATACCACTTTTATTTTTTTTATTTTAATATAAAACATGTTTCGTAGGTTTGGATTATAATTTATGGACATACAGTGGGCCTTGCATGAATAATTATTGAATTTGTGTCGTAAAGAGTTAGTGTTAAAGGGAGGAAATAATATAATTAACAATTGACAGGCATCTAGAATTGTGTCACGATAGCATGATTTTACTTTTTACTCTATGACTCCAGCTTAGATTTGTAGTTTTTGTTTGTGTGTGAAGGCTGTGGTTATTTCCGCCTGTTCGAAGATTTATGAACGTCAAACACGTACCTAGGACTTCTTGGCGGGAAAGTGAAGAGTCATGTCTGCGGTTTTGTTTTATTTTCGAAAATTTGTGTTATATCGAATATTAATGTGAAATAATGGTGGATTATTAACCGTTAAGTGTTCGTGAGTGTGCACGAGTGTTGGCAAATAAAACAAAACAGTGCAACGTCACTTTTCAAATTCTCTCAAGACGTCCGCCCGAGGACTTAGTAAAGCCCCACATCTTTACTGAGATACTCGAGGGGTTGGGGGTATATCATTTCTCACTTCTCATTTCTATTATCATTCATCATCATCATACAGAAAAGAAATATTGTTTATTTATGTATTACTAATAATAAAAAATACTTGAAATTGGCTAAATGCTAAACGCGAAGCCATTAATTAAGATTAAAAAAAAAAAAAAAAAAAACACGTACCTACGTCATCATCATCTGTTTTATATACATATAGACCTAAGATACGCTGTTTTATATATAGACCTAAGATACGCTATTTTATATAAAAAGCTGATCAAAGTTGCAAAACTTGCACCATAATATCCAATTTGCTTCTAGTGTGCACATTGGAAAATGAATGAGCCACTGACTTTCTGAGTCACTTGCAGTTTTTTCATATTTATCTTTTATTTCTTAATCAGCAGCAATATCTCCTTAGCCAATTACCTCCCCTGAGAATATCACAAAACACAATGTTATAATGAAGTGAAATATATCAGTCAGTATACAGAAACCATACGATATTAACTTACGAAGAATCGCTCTATAACTAAACTCCCATACTTAACTCACGCTTATTCTAGTTTGGGCGTCTGCTACAGTTATTTCATTAGTTATTCTGTGGTATTCTTTATGCAGCCTCAATTGTTGGTCATGAAATAATTCTCGATACCTGGATAATGTACTAGATTTATTTCAATTAACTATTATCGTGCTAGTAATAGGTGCACATGGGGTAATGGGACTTACTCATATCCCCACCACGCTCACAAAAAGCATGTTGATTGTGGGTGTTAACTACTGTTAGCCACCTTACGACATACCAAACCAATGGTTTAATTAACGTGCCCTTCGAAGCATGGAGGTGTTCAAGATAATTTAATGGGTTCACCCAATTAGATCTCGATTCTACAATTTTCAAACGTTCGCAGTCCTGATCATGGCCCACCCATCAAAGCACTCTGCTAAGTCGGTGTCGCTGTAAAGGCCTTCTGAGGTAAAACTATCCGAGTCTCCTTGGGCGCGGTGGTAGGTACTCGAATGAAGAGTTTTCCACTGTCCTAAAAATGAAGGCGGATGCGGCAATTTAAATTAACTGCCGCAAGGTAAACGTCTAAAATATGGAAAAATATAAAGGTTTCGTTTGAAATATTAGAACCAATTCTACAGGCTAGGCTAAAAAAAAACAAATCTTAAGTATTAACTTGTAATAATAATTCTTCACAATGAAAAGATTTACAATCGAGAAAAGGCACTTACTGGACTGATAAGATTCCTTTAAATATACGACTAACAACATACTGTCAATACAATCTAATCTTCATACTCTTAACTGTTTTCTTCTTGAGGGTGTATCTTATTATTTTCATATAAAAATATTCTTTTAGCTTTGTCAAGTTCATTGTTAACCAATGCACCAATCAAAGTGGCTACGTTTCTTTCTCCAATTGCGGGAGAGTTTTTAAGTGCCAGTTCTGTTTGATCTTCTCGCCTATATTTGGCAGGCATTTCATCAGATTTCGGATTATTGTTTGCTTTGGATTTACTTATTATGTATAGTTTCCCTGGTAATTTAAATCGACAACAGTTACATCTATGTGGCGTTGCACTTGCACCCGATGACCCCCGAATTATATATTCGTAGGTAGAAACTCCCAATATCGATATATAAATATGAAAACAGAGTAGATGTATTAAAGCACATGCTATCGCTAAAGCACACCCGCACAATATTATCAGAAACAGTAAAAACAATATTGAACTACGACAGAATTTATTATCGTGTGACGTGTTTGTACGATTCGTGATCGATGAACAGTTAATAACATCTTGTGTCACAGGGCTTAGTTGTTGAGGAGCAGCTATAAATAGTGCGATTGCTGTTAAACACAACAGTGACGTCATCAGCGACAACAACAAGGCAGTAATAACGCTCGCTAGAAATGCTTTATAGTTCCTCTGGCCGACGCAGCTGTTCAGCCACTTGCAATGGTGATCGAAGCGGTCTACGCACTTATTGCATAGACTGCAATGCTTGGTCATCTTACTACTCGTGTAGATGTTGCATATGTGGCACCTTCCATTTTCTATGACATGGGCGTGGATATGACGATCAAATTCGGGCACCGTGTTTATCTCCAATTTCCGTAATTCCTTCTCACTGGGATCAAGAAGTGAGGCAGTAAGGTGTGACACTATGTGCGCTACATACAATATAATGTAAACAATTTGTGCTACTAGCCTTTGTTTTTCGATTTGTACCTCTACGAGGATCACGAAATTTAGAACACCAGTAACCACTAAAACTGTCCAGCCGAGCACTTGTAGATGGTTTAGGGGCAGTTGTAACCCATTTAACCGTCTCCGAGTTCGGTGAGCTTGATTTAACGTGCAACATTTGTGCATTTGTAAAAGCTTGATAACAGACGAAATGTCTTTGTTTTAATTAATATTGCAATCAAAACGTCACAGTAAAATATATCCCACTCCCATCTGCGCGCGCAGTTAAGTGGCCTGCCGTTGACCAACCCATCACATCATGGTGACAAGTAGTTAATTAACACGATCTTCACACGCGACGTTCATAGAACTATTTGATGTTAACTTAAACAAAGTACGTTAACTTTAACGAACTACAATTTCCCTACTCTTCCTTTCGCCAAGTGTGTTGGTGTTCCTTACTCTTCATTTGCAGTTAACAAAATATTGACGTGTTTCTAAATATGGTTCCCATGGCGACGCACTATAACATTTAATGTGGGCTTATTACACTTATTAACCACTTACCTAGGTCTTACCATTATTGTTCCTCTATTCATTGTCAGTAAGGTTAGCAACTGGAACTACCGTCTGTCTAACAACCTACCAAGGGTGTTTGGTTCCCAATCCCTTCTTTCGGTTGCGCCTCCAGCGAATCCCGCTATTCGTGGTCGAGTTGTGGTAAAGCGAATGTTCGTCTGTCCGGTCACTATGCCAACTGGTTACCATCTCGTGCAAGACGAGAGGCTCCAAGGCCAGAGCCACTGGCGAGCGGTTCCAATGCCAGAGTTTCTGACAAACGGTTCCAAGGCAAGAGGTTCTGGCGAACGGTTTTGAGGTGCACGTGAGGCATCCTTTAAGTTAGTTGCTTCAACCGGTCATTTTTATTGGACATATTATTATTATTATTACATCAAGGATACTACTCTCTGGAGAACGTGCAGATACGCGTAGGTATTCTATCCATATTGAACAGGATTAATAACTAGCGTAAAAGTAAGTTGAAAGTATTGTGGTTAGCCGTAAATAAGGTGTAGCCAGCCTGCAGTAGGGTTCGGGTTCGAATACCGCTCTAGTTGAAAAAGCCTTTTTCTGTACAAAAATCTTCGAGTAAAATATATTAGCAACGAAATAGGTATCCAGAGGTCAGACCAAATAAAAAGTTATTTGGTCTGAGATCCAGAGATGGTACTACCTTCATGACTGTAAGAGAAGACAATGAGATAATGAAATCTATCAATCCATAGGACCTTGCAAGATAAAATGGCAAACAAAGATCCGATGGCACCAGGATGCCCAGTGCGAGTTTCATTCACCATTCGATCACGTTGACAAAAACAAAACTTTGTATGGCATTGAAGCAGCGCCTCCGGGTGTAAAACGAGGGGTGTTAAAAGTAGAGTGTTTAGGCGACTGAAACTCGCAGTGGGAACCCAGATGGAGAAAGCATTTACCAAAACGCACAGACTAATTTTTAAACCTACACAATGTTTAATTTTGATGTCTAAAATAAAATTGGCAATCGTCTGTTTTCTGAATACAAAAAAGTAGAAATATATCTACTTTTTATTATAGTTTCTGTCCCACTGCTGGGAAAAGACCTCCATCATGAAATGAAATCACCGGCACCGCTACAACTCATGGGTTGTCAAGGATGGGTTGGTTTGTGATCGATCACAAACCGGTAGTAAATATTAGGGACTTAATCTGTGACTCGACTTTGCCATCGGGCCGAGATCTTTGTCACTCCGATAATATAGATTGTTGTTACGATTTTGTTTATATTTACCGGTATATTGGTAACACAAGCAGCAAAAATTATGATATCAATATTTTTATTTGTAAAAATATTTAATTGTATGTACATATTATATACAATTACAAATTTTACTATTTTACTTATTTTTTGGAAATGAAAAACACTTGAAAAGTAACTCAGAAGAATTATTACAAGTGTTTTTCATTCAGCATTTTATGTGTCCCCATCATCTTATTTTCATTAGCATATTTCTTAGCCATTTCTCGTCTAGTGTGTACAAGTATTCTATGTCCTTTACAATTTAGGTCTTCTACATAACATTTATCCCTACAACACTTTTTGCAGAACTGGTACTCGCACTTGCCTCCCTGGAAAATGAATTTTACTTTTAGCACATCATCACCGCTTTCTAATTAAAAAAAGAAAAGAAGCATTTGTTAGGCTTAGCTTACAAAGCATTTTAATAAACGTTATATTTTAATATAATTACATAGTTACTCACAAGTGGATTTGGGCATTTTTCCTTTTTACAGATTTCACCAGACCTGCCACTATGCTGTTCTTCACTTTTATTTGGCCTTCGCATAATTTTTCTTAACTTTTTCATTTTCTTTCGAGATATAAGGTTTCCATCAGTATCCTCAAACGTAAAACTTCGTTTATTAGCATTCTCAACCTATAATGAAATATTACAGAAAAACAGTTTACCTAAGCTGCAAACCTTGTTTTATTTCCTCCTTATTGAAATAAGCTTATGATTATTTATTGAGTGTTTTTAGTTGTAAAACAATTACATGTACAATGAGCATCAAATTTAGAATTTTCACCAGCTCATTTTTATGTCCCCACTGCTGGGACACAAGCCTTGCCTATGAATGGATAGGGAGAACAGGCCATAAGCATAAGCCCAGTGTGGATTGGTGGTTCTTAACGGCTGCTAATGTAACCGGGACCAACGGCTTTACGTGCCTTCCGAAACACGAAGCAGCTCGAGAGGATTCCTTTTTTGCTCACCCATCCGATGACTGGTCTTTGCGAAAGTTGCTCAACTTCAGCAATGGCAGAACGGGTGCTAAACTACTAGTATGCTTCAATCATATTAATGCTGCCTGTACATGTAAATTACTTCTACAACAAATCAATGTTAAATAAAGAAGCAAAAATAAAAAAGTTTCTAGAATATATATTTATTGCTATAAACACTGATAACAAAAAAGCATCTCTTGACTTATTACCTGATTTTTACTTATATTCTCCATTTTTTGGGTGTGTTCTTCTGGGGATATTCTAACATATGGTTGGCATATCCATGGTGGCAATATTAAGTTAAAGGCAACACGGGTAACATTTTCATTGTCTTCAAAATGTTTTGTACCTTTGTGGTATTCCAAATATTTGTCCATTATTTGACAACAAACTTGTTTAAAATCTTCAAGATTTTGACCTGTTGCTAGAAGCTGTCTCACCTCATAGTTCTCTTCAAATGTGAATCTGAAAATAGCAATAAAATTAATAAAGTGTTAATAAAAGTTACTTTGTTTTTATTGTTTAGTGTAAAGATGGACAAATTATTTTGCTTTACTTACATTTTGTGAAATATTTTGAATAGATGTCCTCTTATGTAAGATGTTGGACAAGGATATTGTTCAACCAAGTCAAGATACTCCAGAGCTATTTCCCAGGATACTGGATTAATTCCTTCAAAGAGAGCTGGGTTAGTAAGAGTGCCTTCTGCACTCATCACTCCATCGACCTTGGTGTATTCTAAACATCTGTACACATCTTCTAGGCATTGTATGTTACCATTTGCAAACATAGGTATTGACAAAGCTTTCCTGAATAAAATAAAATAAACATTAATTGATTAATTTCAAATCTGTTCTGGCTCATAATATGGCTCTTACACAGAGCCAATCAGAAGCAGCACAGATTGAATTCCAACCTGTGTAAATTGTAACACAAATAATGATATGAACCAAATATACATCCACATCTGCCTTGCTCTAGTTCTAACTAGATCTGTCTGCCAGCAAAATGCCTGTTACGCACAGCTTCAAAACTGCTTTTGGTATGTGGAACTTCACAGCATAAGGGGAAAAGAAAAAGATTAATTATGTTATTAAGTAATTGACGAACCTTACAGCCTTGATGTGTTTCCAGTTGGCTACACCAGTAAGAGGACCTTTCTGCTCCCTTGTCCGCCCATGAACAGTGAGCAATTTGCAACCTGCTTCTTGCAACATTAATGCATACTGCACAGACTTGTCTATGTCTTCAAATATTCGAACCTTGCAGGTGATTGGTATTGACACTGCTTGAGACATAGACTTGACTAAAAAATAAAAGATTTAATAACTATAACTTTGTTAAGTCACCAGTAATCTTTTACTCATTCAAACAACCATTATTTTTAATGTAAATTCAGTACTTAGTTGTTAATGCAGTGTGAGAAGTTATTAAAATTACCAAATAAATTTTAGCAATTTCATGGTAAAAATTCATAAATGAGATAACATTATTTTCGGATTCATTCATATCAAGTAAGAGCAGTTTGTATAACATTGTATGTACATTTTTAGTTACCAATATCTTGCAAGAGCTTCCATTCATCTTGAAGAAACGCTCCATATCTTCCTCTTTTAGCAATTGATTGTGGGCATCCTAAATTGATGTCTATAGCATCACATTGGTCTTCCACCATTTTAGCAGCACTGGCCATTACTTCAGGATTGTTTCCACAGAACTGAGATAAGAAAGAATTATTGAACAAAAATATTATTGAAAAAATTTATAAACAATTATAATGAAATAAATTATCACAACAAATTACAAACTTTAAAACAGTGACAACAGTATACCTGTACAATCAAAGGGCGGTCTTCAGCACAAGTCACCATGCTGTCTTTTCTGTACTTAGGATCTTTGGTAAAAACATTACTGTGAAACATCGGCGTATAACATAATTGGGCACTGTGTCTTCGACAAAGAAGTCTCCAAGCTAGTTCGCTAGCATCTACCATCGGAGCTACTATAAACTGGGGATTACCGACAGAGTTAAACCAATCTGAAGACATGGTAAGATTTGGTTCTTCGTCTTTGACCAAGATATCAACACAAATAAGTACTTGCCCAAATTAATGATTGGTAATTTAAGAATGTATTAATACCATACTTATTCACACTCAGCATAACTTACAAGCAACAATACTCTTTAAAAAACTACATAATCTCTACAAGTTATTGCACAACGTAGGTATTTTACTGGAGGGAGCCTAAAACTAAAACTAGATTATACGTCAAAAATATGACACACACGTGTTTTTGACACTTAGAAGAATGTTTAAAAAGTTACGCGTGATTTCTAGGCCTTCGAACTTAGAGCATTACCAACGAAGCTAATGAATGAAGGAAGGAAAGCCAACCCATTTGGAGCAAAATCGAATGATGAATAAGAGTGTGTAGATTAATTTAGACGGTAAGTAAAAAGAGTAGCTGAAAGGAGGATTTAATAGAGAGAATAAAAAAGGTGGTGAAGGGAATGGTGATGATGAATACATCACTTTCGAGGATTATGCATGAAGCTGTATATCTACAGAAGCTGTATGTCTACAGCTTCATGGGATTGCACATGAAGTTGTAGATAAAAGGGGATTACATGATGATGAATGAATGAATAACTGCTTGCTGGAAACTTGAAAACATCCTACAGTATGTTACTTTATCATAAACTATGTATTCTAGTATGGTGTAGTACCGACGACGCGACGACAAGCCTACTACAAACTCAAATATTTTTGTCCATCCAAAGGTTGAAAGAGATCACTCTTAGTGATAAGACCGCCCTGTGTACGTGTATTTTACCATTGAAATGGTTATCAGAGATGCAAATCGCCTGTGACGTATTTTTGGCCATAGCTCCGAGGATTTTGGGAGAATCGAGATGGAAATAGTATCAAGAGTTGAGGAATTTGTCGAGACACGTGTGAGCGTTTGAATTTGGAAACTTTTTTTGAAATTTTGAGAAATGTTTAAAAAAATCGTGTTTTTTGGGGGTGTTTGTATACTAAATTGTAAATATCTAAAAAAAAACTAACATAAGAAAAAATGAAAAAAAGGTTCCTAGCCTAGGGTATTAGTTTAGCTACAAAATGGCGAAAAAATTTTGAAAATCGGTTAAATTTTGACCTGTAGGCTGTAGGTGGTCCCTTTAGATTTGGGGTGGATTCGCGTTTTGGATTTTTTCTGATTTATTTTGAAGCCTTTTTGTAAATTAATCTGAAATGCGTGCAAAGTTTCAAAAATCGAAAGAAGTACTATTAAGTAAAATCTGCTTAACAAAGGCACTCTTTTTTAATCAAGAATTTAGATAATATTTGATCTCAAAAAATAATAAGAGAAATGGTAATGACGTTAGGCTAATGGCAATGATTTTTTGAGGATGGTAATGATTAGGAATGCTTGGTAATGACGAGCTTTTACGGCAAAAATAATAATTAAGTACCTGATACACATACATTTTAGAAGACATACCTATGTATTTTTTTCATATATAAGTAGTTGCTAACTTGTAAATAAAACACTTACTTATAAATTTGTAAAGTTTAATAACACAAAAATTTAATAAAATGTTCAAAATGGTTTTTAAAGCAAATTTTGTTGCGAACAAATTACAAAAACACAAATGTTGAAAAAAATTTCACGAGCAGGATTTGAACCTGCACCCTTCTGCACCTGCATAAAAAACACCCTGCACAAAAATTTAAATTCAACAAATCTCGTAACAAACACAATCTCGGTCTTTAATTTAACTATGCTATCATGGCTCAATCCAACTCGCCGAAATTAATCTAATCTTATGGCACTTATTAAGTTGTTAAGTAGGTAACTAAATTTTAACTTAACTTTAAGTGATTAATTGCATGTAAACACAGAATTTAGTAGCAAGTTGCAAGTTAAAGTTTAGGTAACAACTAAACAAGATATTTAGAATTTTGTCTATTTTTCGGTTAAGTTGGTGGGCGGGGCTTGTCACTTGACACGTTTGGACTGGCACAATATTAGTTACTAGGCACGTTATTAGGCACGTTAAATGCAGAAGTGTAGTGAGCGACGCGCTCGGGTTCAATTTTATTGTTCGTATTAAATTATTGATTATTGTATTAAACATATTTACTCGATTTAGAAACTCTACAAAAATGAGATAGACTGCGAAAACTATTGCCAGTATTGAGAAAATATATTGTAATATGTAATTTTAATTTTGCATCTAATGCACATCGCATTACAGTATCTTTTTTCTGTATTTCGTTTTCCACTTTAGATAACAAGTAAATAAAAGAGTCTTCTGCCATGCGTGACGCATTAAAATATACTTGTTATTAAATCTTCATTCGCTAGCTCCTCGAACAAAGTGGCACTTCATCCTTGGCCATACTGATCTCTTCTATTTATTCAATGTCTCACCCAGTTTTTTGGGTATGGTTATTTCCCTAATTATTTCATCTTTGACTTCATAACAAATTTAGCACAGAATTTACGACTTCATTACGTGGTTGATCGTCCATCTTGAGTGAACTAAGCAAACTAATTACTTAAATACGTATGGACATATACTTAAATATAAGCCACATAAAATTAAGTTTAAATTTAGTTACCTACTTAACAACTTAAAACGTGTAAATCAGCCATTACTCTGTAAGCCCTATTCAATGTCGACAACTACGTCATCAACATCCGATCTAAATATTTTTACAAATATTGAAAGATCAGTTAAGAATTAGGCAAGCTGTATTTATGATTACATATACATATAATTTTACGCAAATAGTGTGGTAGTGAACCTGACCCGGCATGTCATGGGGTGCGAATTCCTTTCGTGGAAATTTTTTCAGCACTGTCTTTTTTCACATATCTAATAGTTTCAATAGTAAGTAGGTGGAGCTCGATGGCGCAGTGGTTAACGCGCCCAGTCTGCGAGTGCTGAGGTTAAGCAACATTCGCAAAGGCCGGTCATCGGATGGGTGACCAAAAATTATTATCTCGAGCTCCTCCGTGCTTCGTAAGGCACGTCTTAACGTGGTCCGTTGGTCCGTTGGTCCCGGCTGCATTAGCAGTCGTTAACAACCACCAATCCGCACTGGGCCCGCGTGGTGGTTTATGGCCCGTTCTCCCTATCCATCCATAGAGAAGGCTCGTGCCCCAGCAGTGGGGACGTAAATGAGCTGATGTTGAATAGTTTCAATATGTAGTACTATGTAATATTGAAGTTTCATTTTTGAAAACGGCAACTACCTGAAATAAAATATTATTTTGTATGATGTATTTTTAAAGTTAAAATATGTATAGTGTATGTATGCATAAACCCACGACCATTATTCCCCAAAAGGTGGTTAGAGATCATCATATCCTATCCAAGCCATGGTTTGGATCAATGTCCACTTTTAGCAAATAGAGCGACCTTGTTGTTAATTATGCAAAGGAAGTGTCAGGATGCTGGCCAATCGCCTTTTTTGATGCACTGGCGCATAATCTCGATTCACCACTTACGAATGCTGACAAGAAAAGCTGGCTATTATAATACTATAATCCAGACAAGCACGGATAATTTAATATTTTTAGCAAATTAAAATAAAGATAACGCACAAAAAAACCCTTCAACTTCCAGCTGGTATTTCGGTTATTTTAAAGCATGAAAGCAAACAACGTTTTAAGTAAAATAGAACAAATTGCTACTAATAAGGAATTTTTAAACTTTGAATTCATCATTCCCATTAACATAACGTCATTACCATCAACACAAATCAAACGGTAATGATGATGATGGTAATGACAAACGTAGTGTTTTTTTTTAACAAATCGTGAATTCTTAGCGCTACTATTTTGTGACCGCCTTTTTGAGAATTTGTCCTGGGAGTCACAATAAGTTCTAATGCTAACAATTATACTTAATTTATAATTACCTAGAAAACGTATTTACCGGTAATGATGGAAATACGTGACAACCATTTCCTAGACATATGATTTGTAACAAAAAAAGTATTTAAAGAGCACTCACCGTGACGTGCGCTGTGGTACATTTCGTGAAAGCGACTGAGAAGAGTGGTGTGCACGGGGACAGTAAGATACATCACGTAGATCTTTCAAGAAAGTAAATTTGACGTTAGCGCGATGGTAATGACGAATTTCTGTTACAAACTTTTGAAATTTCGTTTTGACTATTATGCTGTTCTGAATTATAAACGCTATTTATTATGTTGTTTACGGTAAAATACAGATTACTAAACGTTTGAAAAAATCGGGTTTGGCGATCATAATTATTGAAATATATATTTTGAAAGTTTTGTGCACATATATTTTCTTTAGATGGTAATGATGTTTTACTCAGTTTTAATTAAATTAAAAAATGAGTTTTTAGAACACAAGGTTCGTAACTGTGTCACCTTACGTTAAATTATGTTTAAAACCTCGCTTAAACAAAAAAAGTAACTGAAAAATGAGATAGAATTTCTAATCAACTAGAAATAGTTTTTTTCCATGTTTCGCGAAATGACCCTTTGGTGTTGTACAAAAAACGAGTTTTTCCGTATATTAGTATAGTGTTAAAAGATGCGGATGCAGGCAAGAAGTGCATTCAAGTTGGAATTTTGAAAATCGGTAAATAAATAAATGTAATAATTAACTTGTAATGTGTTATTAAATAAGTAAATAAGACGGCCAAGCATCTTGTATTTGTGTTATGTAAAAGGCTTTCATGATAAATAAAGGTCTAATTCACGTTTGTTGTTATGCCTTCTTTTAGTGCGTAATTAGTGCGTAACTACTGCAAACAAATAATAATTAGTACCTCCTTAGTTTAAGAGACCTTTTTAGTGTATACAATGGCATCACGATTAAGCTGGCGTACACGTGATCGTTCTCGAAAACTACGTGTCCGTAAAGCTGGCGTAAATATGGTCGATTTTACGTTTCCTGTTATGCCATCTCTTTGTGTCCGTTAAGGTAGCGTAAACATGGTCGATTTCACGTTTCTTGTTATGCCATCTTTTAGTGCGTAATTAGAGCGTAATTAGTGCAAACACAAAATAATTAGTGTCTCTTTAGTTTAAGAAATACAGTCCTTTTTAGTGTGTACGCTGCCATCACGATCAAGCTGGCGTACACGTGATCGTTCTCGAAAACTACTTATATTATAGCAACGTTTACACACACATTTAGTGCCTAATTAGTGCCCCCGCTATGCAAAATTTCATAAGGATTGCTCTTAAAGGAACGGAGATATTGAACAAGAATTGTGAATGACATTTCGAGCTGGCGTCTATTTAGCGTACCCATATTAGTGCTTAAGAAAGCGAGCTTCTCTTTTTATGATTGTTATATGTTTTTTAGTTCGTGAAATTCCTACTCTGTCAGTAGAAATAGTTTATGTGAATTCGCAGTGGAACTATGTAAAATAAATATGTAAAGTTCTATTCATACTAGAAGTACAGACAAGTTCAAAAGTGCTTTTTATACCTTTAAAGTTGTTTTTTAAATACTGCAATAAAATCAAAAACTAATCTAGCAGGAGATTAGATCGTTAATTATCGTAGTTTGCGCTCGATCTGCGATTGCTAAAGTAAAGCCGTGATCGAGATCGTTATGACAAAGTACATTTTAAAAAAGGTCTTCATTTCTTACTAAAGAGGCACTAATTATTTGCAATATTTACGCACTACTAACGCACTAAAAGAGGGCATAACAACAAACGTGAATTAGACCATAAATAGTATTTCTCGGTTAACAAAGCTGATAAATATAAATTTTAAAAAAAGGAAAGAAGAATACAAACAGCCGAATGAAAGTAGATCATTTTTCAAACTATAATTATATTTTATTATAAGATCTCTGGATTTGGCTTTATCAGCTTTATCCCTTTGTATTTGAAACATGTCAATGATAGCAAATAAATGTGACAGACAGCAGCTGTCAATGGTACGCTGCCCGGTGCTTGATTGACTGCTTGTTGTTGATAAAACGGCCACGGCTAGTATTCATTGTAGGTGTTTTTTGTGAATTTGCAGATGTTCAGTACAAATAATTTATCACCAAAGCAACAAAATTATTAATCAAAGCGCTTGTTAGTTCTTTTATGAAATATGACGCAAGATTTAATGGTAAGACTAGCATAGCAAGTTTGCTTAGTTAAGTTAATGCCGGAATTTTAGTATTCTTTTGGAAAATAACAAGGTCCATTTAATATATCACACATCTGAAGCGAGTAGCTGATTTCAACGACCGTGATGTGCTGGCCTAGCATGAGCATTACTTCTATTGTTAATGTTAATTACAATAATGCACCCTATAAGATTTTCTCTATTCTACTCATTAAAGATATTATTATTCTAGCATACTGCATGCCAGGTCCACATAATAAATTAGATCTTTTATCTCTGCATCTTATATTACATTCTGGCTTTAAATAATAAATTATTGTAACAACATAAAGGTAATTAGTTTGTTGTGTTCTAAGAAGACCACTCAACATTTAATCGTTAAATGTAATATACCTAGATTAATATTCATAAATCTAAGCGTACTTCAGTCACCATCAGCTGTGTGATATATTAAAGGATAGCATAATGATTTAACTAGTTTTATAGCTATTCATAATAATTTTTCAGGTTAAGTCACTGTCATTATCTGTATAGAATAATAACAATAAGTTTTTCATTTCAGAGTCAATTCTACACCTCTCTTAATTTACCACTTCCAGAAAAAATTAATGAGTTGACAAGAATCATAGATCAATCAAGTCCAAACAAAGATTTGCAAGGACTGTTTCCTCAACTCATCAGTAGTATTTTTTCAACATCATTTAATAATGGCTGGGGGCTGAGATCTTTAACATTTGATTGCAACAGATATGAGTTTGAAGCACTATTGTGCTTTTTGGAGCCCCAAGGGCCAATATTCAGATTATGCTACAAACTTTTATCAGACCCGCAACTGAAATACAATTTACCCCTGAGTTTGCTGCCGGTAAATATCTATTAAACATAAATCTTCATAAATTAGATTATGTTATGTGCCTATCTCCTAATTTTTATTTTTATTTTCATTCAGCTGGACTTGCAAATGTCTCTGGAAAGAGGAAGATATTCTCAGTTTTATGCTGACATGCTGACAATGGATTCCCAGTCTCTAAATGTTGTGGCTTTGGCTCTCAGTATCCTTTATAAAATAGATCTGTAACTAGCAAATTCATTAGTTAATCAGGCATATCCTAACAAGTTATGAATGCAAAAGTATTTTGTTTGTCTTTTGTACAAATCTAAGAAATTATGGATCAATGTTTTGGAACAAACATAGTTGTAGGTTTGAGAGTACTAAAGCTACTATTTATCTTTTCTGTTAGGTTATTGTTTAAAAATTGATTTATTGAAAATGAGTAGAGTGATCTGTAAGTTTACAGACTTTAAAAACTAGGTACAAAAATATATTTTGCTTGGAAAAACTAAATCAACAATGATAAAAATATATTTTCCATATTTTTTTTTTGTAAAACGGAACATCTTAATCATATTTATGGTTTCCTTGTCAAACAAAACCATAAAAACAAGTTAACATCTTTTAAATGATTGAATTGTTCACGAAAATCTAGGAATTATTATTTAATCAATATTTGAATATGAGGCATGATCTTTTTAATAGCTAATGTTGCAACCAAGCAAGCTAAAAATGTCCTTGAAGAATGCATGTATAGTTATAACAATGTTCATGAAACTGCAACCCTAACATGGTGCAATAAATATATTTGACTATGACTCCCTACTTGCACTGTAAATGCAATAAAATAAATCATTTACATGATGTGTTGCAACAGAAACTTCAAAATATATTCTATGGATATTCATTACAATCTTCTCACTGTTGCTATGTAATTTAGGAATAGAAATATTACAACTAAAGAATAGAGAATCAAGCTCAATAAAATAATTAACAAAAGTGCCACATTAACCACACCTCCTAGTATATTGACATTTATAAAAAGCATTTTTGTATGATCTATTTCCTCAAAGATTTGTAAACAATAACTTTTTTCTCCATTTTTATCTGCCATCAGTATTGTCATGTACAGTCACGGGCATGTAACTCTTAATACAATGGAATAAGAGTCAAAACTTGTCTAAAGTGTATACATTCTGTTCGTGACTGTACTGGTGCTACTTACAATTACTTCAAGAATAAATTCCTATGATTACCATCAGATCCATTTGACTATTACATATTAAATTTTGCATTACATTTAGTAAACAACAGTGTGAATAAAGGTTCATGGGAGAACTGGAACAGTGTATACTTTGCCCTGGCGTGTGACTATCTCACGCATTTCTTACCATCGGATCCTAATGTACCTGTGTTGCCTCATATACCGAACTACACTGGAAAAGTTCCTATGGCGGCGCCATTGCAAACTACCAACAGGTAATGTTAAATAAGGAGACAATAGTGCTACATATTTTTCATCATTATCAGCCTTTAAATGTCCCTTTTGCTTAGGGGTGTCCACATCAACAATAGAACATGGGAGTTTGGGCCAAAACCCTCCAGGCTGTCATTATGGGTGGATCATAGTGGATTTAAAAATTGGGTTCTAGGCTATTGTAGTTGTTATCAACTGGGGCCAAAAGCTGTCTTTTGAAACAGAGGAGAGAGCTTTGAGATATGTATGTATCTTAATTTGATCGCCCATTCAGTTAATAGGCATTGAAAAAGTTGCTTAACTTTCATAATAGCCACATGAATACATTAGTTACCCTATAATAAATCAATAAAGTTCTTATAATGTTTACTTTGTGTATGTAACATTTTATTGTTATTTTTAGGCCATTATACTCTCCATCATTGTTGTTGATACCCGATTTATCTGGTATAAGTAATCAACACAACACAACACAGACACAGACTAGAAATGAAGTGTGGCGGTCAGAAACTGTTCTGCAAGTCTTCATTGACATTTGGATGAGTGTTGAACAGTTTAATTCAAGAAATGTTGAGGTAAATTAACTTTATTAAATAATTATTTAAATTTGGAGGTCTTGCCAATTGAAACATTTGAGCCTACTTTCTTGCTTCAAATGATAAAAATTAACCAGGGTTGTTTCTTTGTAGGCTTATCAGAGGAGTTTCCCAATTGTATGCTCTAGTCCAGAAAGAGTTAGAACTGTGAGGGTTCTTGTGAAGCATATACATTCATATTCGGCGAAGCACCTAGCGGACCCAGCGTCGCGGTCGTCGACGCTTCGGAAGTATGCTCGCCAGATAATGTGCACTCGAGCTTACCATTATGTCAAGCACTTGGTGATGACTTGGCCGCTAGATGCCTCATTCAGACTTGTGATGGAGCTGTGGCTGAGTCTCATACAGCCGTGGCGGTATACAGAAAATACTATGAGCCACGACAGGTATGTTACTTTTAAATTTTCTTTAACGGTTTTATGTTCATTAAAATGAATTTTATTGCATATGTGGTATACCAATTATTGCGATGGCAAATGTGATGTGCTTTATTGTTATAACAATAGGCTATTAGTATGGCTTCTAATTACCATCTTAGATTATTTAGAGTTGTTCTTCTTGATGCTTAAAACCCACTTAATATGTAAATAATATATATCTTTAGTTTTTACACTGTCACAAAACCTGTTGCGAAAGCTAAACATTGGATTGCCGGGATTTGGTAGGCACCCTATTTAATTGTTTGTTTTTGTTGTGATAGTAACAACTTTGTCTGTTTAAGATTTCCTGCTTCAAACAATAACCAGGACGAAGGCAATGCCTATGCTATGGACCCGAGCTTCACACAGTTCATTGCCGAGAATTTCCCGTCGTACACATGCATTTACCAGTTGGTTGTGCCCAGATTTATGAGGCTGGATCTCACTGCATATAAGAATGCTGTTATGCTATTTCGATTGGGCAAGGTAAGTGTAATATAGTTAATTAATAATACAATTAATAAACTTTGAATCTTATTAAACAACAAAAAAAAGAAAGAAAAGAGCCAATGTTGATGATGTGATGAATATAAGAATGATGTGCACGCAAAACAGTTACTATTCATATCACAACCTTTGAGTAGCGTCCTAGGACTTACTGTGCTAACTATTAACATCTTAATAGCGTTCCGGTAAAATTAATGAAATATGATAAATAAAAATAAAATTTTATTATTAAAATAGAAGTTTTAGCGTTAATAAAAAAAATATAAAATTTATCAACACCATCTCAGCCAAAAGTCGTCCACTGCTAGACAAAGGTCTCCCCAAGGATATCCATAACGACCGGTTTTGTGCTGCTCGCATCCAGCGGTTTCCCGCGACCTAAATAAATATTATTGTGAGAGAATTTTGAAATAATAGTAGAAAAAATTCTTGAAAAGTAAATTTAAATTATAATTAATCAAAATATTTTTTATATTAAAATGGGGGGGTTTTGGTATTAATAAAAAAAATATAAAATTTATAGATAAATAGTATTGTGAGAAAACTTTGAAATAATAGTAAAAATAATTGATTGAAAAGTAAATTTAAATTTCAGATTGGTAAAAATGACGCATTCAGGCCACTGAGACATAGTTGTAGACATTATAAAATATCAGAATTAAGGCCCTGTTGTTTTACGCATCATTAAATAATTGTTACAATTCCAGGTTTTCTCCCAACAACATCTAGTGCCTATCCTGTGGAATCTTGAGCAAGCGATTGTTGACAACACTTCAGGATTGCACAGTCCAGATACGAGTCTCAACGCTTCAGCTTTGGAACAAAGGTAAAATATCAAAACAAGATATATTTTTTTATAAAAATATACTATCGTGGCAAGCGATTATTTTATATTATTTTATAGAACTTTCGCTAATCGATAGCCTTGATTATTCACATACACGATGACGCACGTCTATATTTATTTCACTAAAAAGTCGTGTCGAAATGTGTTCCATTTATGTACTAAGTTATTAAGCGAGATTGAAGGGTTCTAGTTATTAAATTCGTGTTTATACATATACTTTAACAAATATAGAAATTTCATATTTAGAACATTATTTCTACAATACTAAATTATTTTTTCTCTTTAAATTACAGTTACATATACAACGGCGTAGCTTTGCACAAATGGGTGGCAATAGCGAAGCAAGCACTGTCTGAACTTAATTTGTCTGCTAGTTATGAATACGATCCTGTGTGGAGTGAAAATAAAAAGCAGTTTGCTTTAGACTTTGTTAGGAAAATAATGTCTTCCAAAATAGCAGCCGATAAAAATTTGGAGGAAATGAATAAAAAGTTAAACAAGCAACATGAAGGTATTTATAAATATTAATATAAAAAGGTTTTCTATAATATTAATAAAAGAGGTAACGTTTGTGACTTTGTTTGTTTGTTTGTTTGTTTGTTTGTTGGTTTGTCGGGGCTAATATCTGGATCTGGTCCAATTACAAAAATTCTTTCACTGATAAAATGCTACACTCCTTGCGGGTAACATAGGCTATATTTTATTTTGAAAAAAAGTTTTTTATAAGACTAAAATCCTCGCGATAAAAATCGCGAATAAAGTGCTAGTATTTAATATACTTAATCATGATTTAATGACATATATAGGGGTTCAAAATGGTTTGTTTAGTTTTTACTATTAACTATTACTATTATTAGTCTATGTAAATGCTTATAACTTATCTAAAATTTTAGGTGTATGGGCAAGCATAAAGAATTGGTTTATGATGGGAAATTACGAAGAAGACATGGTATTACTAGAAGAGACGAAGAAAGTGCCAAGCTATTTAAACGCTACTATTAATTACTTCTCCGATATTTATGGTGTAAGTAAATTTAAATATTGCACTTAGCATTACAGTTACATTCACATATTACATTACATATTATAACGTGTCACGGTGTCGGTTGCAGTTGAACGAGTACACCATGACTTCAGAAGCAACTGTCGAAGACAGTCTGGAACACTCGTCGTTTGCGAACTCCAGGAACTTCCCTTATTCCATTACCAATAAGGTAAGTTTTACTGTAATTAATCTTTGGTATGAGATCTAGTTAATAAATATATTTGCATCCCTAGCACAATGCCTATACTCTAGCCAAACTCGATAAAGAATAAAAATGTAAACAAACCAAATTAGGGTCATCACAAATCTGGGCAAATATGTTTTTGTTTTTCGTATTATTACTACACTGGTATCCATATGGGGTCGATTATCTTAACTACCTCTGAAATCTGCAGCGTAAACAGTGCATTTGCAATGCTAAACAAACATTCATAAACAAATTTAATTGACGTTAAAGAAAATTGTATTGTAACAGCAATAAATAAAAGATTGAACCTTCAAGTGCAGTTTTTGAATTTTTTCAAGGTAGCTAATTTATTCACTCACATAGGTTAAAACTAAGCTATGATTATACTATGGGTTTTGGTTTTAAATTTTTCATACAATATTGAATTTAAATAAATCTATTACGTAAAATCTTTCCTGTTGACCAACTGGAAAAGGTTGTCAATACATGCCTGTCACTGGTTGCTTGGCAACGCTTTGTTGGTAAACATTCTTTATCGAATTTGACTATAGTATATATATAAGACTATAATCTTACTAGATTTATTGGTAAACTAGCGGCCGCCCGCAGTTTCACCCGCGTGGTTCCCGTTCCCGTGGGAATATCTGGATAAAAATATCCTATGTGTTAATCCAGGTTATAAACTATCTGTATGCCGAATTTCATCCAAATCCATCCATCTGTTGCAGCGTAAAGAAGCATCAAATATACACACATACACAAACTTTCGCATTTATAATATTAGTGTGATTAAACTGGCTTTCAACCTGGCTGTCGCGAACCTCGCCTTTGCTTATCGACCGTTGGCCGCGTAGTTATAGGGTTGGACGGTCGTGTGGAGCCAGCATGAGAATTCACATGATATAGTCATATTAGCCGCAGGACCTTTGAAGTTGTTCTCTGAGTATTAAGTGCGAGTTTTATTCACTATTCAAGTCAATTTAACAAGAATGAGAAATTGTATGGCTTTAAAACAGCGCCATCTGGTGAAAAACGAGATGATTTGCAATTTTGCCATACAAATTCTCGATTTGTAATCGAATGATGAATAAAAATAGTACTCGGCCTCCTGGCTTGAATATAGCGACTTGTTATAGAGTTTCGACACTAACTTTGCTGAGATGCCCTCAGATAATTTGAAACAATGATATGCGCAGAGAGGCTGGCATCAGTGGGTTGAGTAGAGCCGAATATCAGCAATGCGAGAAGCTTCACAAGTGGACTGATTATAATGAACTTCATATTACAAGAGTAACATTGTTGCCCCTTTTCTTTACAGCTCCGTAACAAAGCCACTACTGTTGAATACATGGGTGATCCTGATCTGATGCCTATATCGTCTTACGAAAGTACCATATTAGTCCGAATGCTATATCAAATTTCGACAAGGATAAATGAAATGGTTTGTATACATACAAGTTTACCTATTATAATTGTTATTATCACTACATAGTATAAAACAAAGTCGCTTTCTCTGTCCCTATGTCCCTTTGTTTGCTTAAATCTTTGAAACTACGCAACGGATTATGATGCGGTTTTTTTTAATAGATAGAGTGATTCAAGAGGAAGGTTTATATGTATAATAACATCCATTAAATAGTGGAGAAGTACTGTTATTTTTGAGGTTTCTAATGTGATGTCGTAAATAATTACATTTTTTCCGCTTACATTGCAAACGCAGGCTGAACCCTACGAGTTTTATCAAAATAATGTACTAAGTATTGTACACATTGAAAAGGTCTACAGAAAAGTCCGTGATGGTATATGTCTATCTCTTATGGATAACCCACAATAACTTTTTTTTGTCATTTACTTTTTACGACAAATAATAGCTAATTTTCGAAGCGATTTTAACCAATACAGCATTAATCCTAAACCAATTAAATACCTTGAATACATTGTTCATTTAATATAGATCTATATGGCCCTTTACACCGTATGATTTAAGTGAATATTTTCGAAGATATTACAGATTTAAAAATTGCGGGACGTAGCGTTTGCGGCGGTACCGGCCGGCCGCCCGGTGCGGCAAGATCGTGCCTATAAATAGCGCGTCTGAGGCCGCGGTTTTCCCTATAGCACTTTGAATTTAGCAGCGATCGGACGCGTTTATTATAAAAACGTGCTTTTCAGCGCGACAACGTATCAGTATAAGGTTAATTTTTAAATCGCACTTATAGTAATTATAAGTACCTACATAAGGTAAGATAAGATTAGATTAAATCACTATCACTACATAGTTTAAAACAAAGTCGCTTTCTCTGTCCCTATGTCCCTTTGTTTGCTTAAATCTTTGAAACTACGCAACGGATTATGATGCGGTTTTTTTTAATAGATAGAGTGATTCAAGAGGAAGGTTTATATGTATAATAACCAGTGGTCGGAGTAGGTATATTGAATTAAGGTCACTGACATCAAACGTATATGTTAATATGGATACTCCTCCGAGTTTCCGGATTATTATGATAAAAATACCGAAACATCGAAATTATTACATGAAACTAGTTAAAAATGTATCAATACTCTCAACGCTATGCTGCTAGTGGCGTAGATGACCAGAATTTAATAGTAAAAAATGACTGGTGTGTAAAAACCTTGTTGTAGTAAAAGTGTTGGAGTAAAAGCCTAAGCATGTATAAAATGATATAATAATAATATTCATTTCAACACACGACATCCGGCAAACAGGGTCTTTTGTCCTCTTATCTCTATGCTCAACGCATCTGACCAATTAGAATCAAGTATCCAGGATGACTCATTGACTGTTTGTTCGAAAACAATGCGCTCGCACCGACATCCAGACCAAGTGGCTCACTCACTTATTTCGGTTCGTGGAGTGCGCTTATTTTATGTGTTGTGAATATCTTGACGACCCTGGCTTGTTTACTGTCTTCTGAAATCTACTTAAAACGACGAATTTGGCTTATAACTACGGACATCGATTTATTACTCTTGGATTGGGCCCATTTGAAGTTGTTTTTGTACGGGTAAGTTTTAATTATTTTCACTATTTAAGAAGGTTTTAGAACTTGGAAACAGTTAAAAAAATCACTTTATAGCAATCATCACAGCGCATGAGAGTCCGGTACGCACACCGCAGGGCTATCACCGCTTCAGTTAAAAAAAACACTTTATATGAAACAGAATTTCATTATCGACTTTACAGTTGTGTATGTATATATTGTAAATTTAAATCATTGTTTTAGGTGAGATATAAATAAATATGGCAAAGGTCAAGGCTGAAACAGTGCAAAAGTGGTTATTGCACTATCCTGAGCTACTTTACGATAACGCTACTGGCACTATATACTGTACAAAGTGTGAAAGTCATTTGAAAGCTGTGAATAGAGGCAACATTACCAAACACATTGAAGGCGCTGTACATCAAGGAAAATTTAAGAGACCGCAAGAGGAATTTTACTTCGACCTCATTAAGTTCCTGATTCTATGCAATATTCCTTGGTCGCAAATGAAAAATCCAGCGTTCAAAGAGTTTTTTCAGAAATATATGTGCAGTACTTGTTGTTGCGTTTGTACCAATCGTAAAGTGGTTGACGAATCACAGTTACGAAAAGTTTATTTGGAGAAGTTTTATAGGAATAAAATCAATTCGATTTATGAAACTAATAAAAATGAGAAACTATGGATATCGCTGGATGAGACAACAGACATTTTTGGTCGATACATAGTCAATTTCCTAGTAATAGTGCAGGCCGGCCTTATTTGATTGCTTGTAAAATGCTAACAGCAGTAAATGGACAAACAATAACACAATTTGTACTGCAATGTCTAGAAAATTTATGGCAAAACACTTTTGAAGCGAAAGTTGACAATATTTTAATGCTTTGCACTGACAGTGTAGCGTACATGCTATCTGCAGGGCGCTTACCTGAAATGAAGCATGTGACATGTTTGGCGCACGCTCTTCATCGTGTAAGTGAGCAGATAAGGTCAGAATACAACGATGTTGATATTCTTATATCAAATGTTAAAAAAGTATTTTTAAAGGCTCCTAGTAGGGTAAACATTTTAAAAGAAAAATATCCTGACTTACCGTTGCCTCCGCAACCAGTCATTACCAGATGGGGTACTTGGTTACAGGCAGCATCTTACTACGCTCAACATTTAGATAAAATAAAAGAAGTTTTATCCTGCTTGAGCAGTTCTGATGCTATAGCCATACGAAACGCAAAAAACATTTTGGAAAAACAAAATTTAGAAAATGATTTAAAATATATTGAAGAAAATTACTCTATTATACTACTAGCCCTAAAAGAGTTACAAAAACAAAATTTATCTCTAGCTGATTCACTTTTAGTATTTGATCAAGTAAGGGCTACGCTTAACGAGTGCAATAATGAGAATATAAAAAATAAAATAGAATCAGTTATGGAACGAAATCCAGATTTAGATACAATTAGAGAATACAGCGAGAGTATTGAAAAAAGCGTAGCAAATAATCAGAAACTTTATTTCAAATTCGCTCCATTGACATCTACAGATGTTGAACGATCATTTTCCACTTACAAATGGATCTTAGATGTTAAAAGAAATAGCTTAAAATTAGAAAATATTGAAAAAATTATAGTTATTTATTTTAATTGTATAGAGACAGAAAATCAAAATGTAGAACTTGTATTATAATATTTTTAATAAAACTGTAATAATGATTATTTGTATTAACAATAAACAATTTTGTTTGCTTACATATGGTTTTTTATTTTATTACTCTATTTACCAAATTTTTGGAAACTCCGGTACATTCCGGAAGAAATGCATGTCCATGTTATGATATCATGACGCAAGTATCTAAAATCAATATACCTACTCCGACCACTGATAATAACATCCATTAAATAGTGGAGAAGTACTGTTATTATATTTATATTTATTATATATATTTATTATTATATATATTTTTATTTATTTACAAATTTAATTTTAAATAATAATAATAAAGTAAAAAACATTCATTCAATTTGAAATAATATTTAAAATCGTAAAATTAAGTTGATGATTATTATACTCGAAATATAAATAAAATAGACCTAGCCTAAAGGACTTATCTTTATAGGCTTTTAGCCTTTCAAGCCTTTTATTTATGCGTCTAGCCTACAAAACCGCTAGAAGCCTATAGTCCTCGGGTAAACCAAAAAAGGCTATGAAAAAGGCCTAACCTAAAGGCCTAAAAGCCTTTTAAGGCTTTTATCCCGCTCTAGCCCCTTAATTCATAGGCTAGCCTTAAAAAAAGCCTAAAAGCCTATAGGCCTCGGGAACACTAGGTCCAATTGTAAACCTAAACCATTCTCACATCCACTTGAACACACACAGAAAATTTCATCCAAATCGGTCCAGCCATTTAGAAGGAGTTCAATAACACGCACAGAAGATTTATATGTATAAAGACTATACCTTTTACTTTCAGTATCAAGACGAATTCTCTCAGTTGTGGAACAAAAACAATTTCTGGGGGTACGTGGCTCGCGAAGTGTTACAGAAGCCTTGTACCATCCACACGTATGTAAAGGACGCCTCCAGCCACCCCAGCGTAGTCGGCCGCAGCCTGCCAGCAAGGCTTTCCCTGCGCCGTTTGGGCTCCCACGCGTGCGTCGTCTACCTCACAGTGGGATACATACTATTCAGGCTATGCTCCTACAGCGGCGTCACCTATTTATTCTTTATATTTGTAATTTGGTCGTTGTTCATACTGAGTAAAGTTTCCTTGAAGATGTTGAAACAGCTACGCGGTAGCACGTAATTGTGATTTTTAATGTATTATGGAAAATTAAATATATTTTTTGATTTTGATATATTATTTTTATATTATTAAAATCTCTATCTTAGAGAAGTTCAGTTGAAAAGTCTTATCTAGTTGATTCAATGTAAATTCATAGAGGCGGGTCGCCCATCGCACGCGGCGTGGTCGACGGAGCACGCTCGTCCGTTCGCGAGATAGATCACTGATATGCACTTTGACACATGACAGCTTCAAAAACGCCATATTTCGGAGGTCCCCGCTTAAGCGAAGATTAAGGCACACTAGCGCCGCTAATGGATTTGATTTGATAACTGCTAAACTGGATTTTTTTTCAAACATTGCGGACCTTCCGACACTAGGCAAACATCTATTATTTAATAATTGTGCACTACTTTTAGGTTTGTTTTTGTATTCATTCGCTAACACCAACAGTGGCCATTGTTTGTGAATAAATGCGATAGCCCGTTTTGTGAATAAACCACGCAACAAAAAGTAGTGCACAATTGTTAAATAAATACTATGGATGCTGTCCTGTTGTCGGACGGTACGTAATGTTTAAAAAAAATCCGGTCCGTTAGTAATTGTCAAATTATCAATTGGTGGCGCTAGTGTGCCTTACCCTTCGCTTTAACACAACGGACGCTGTTAGGCTTCCAGCCCCCCAATTCTGCTATTTATTTTGATCTGAAACGGATCTGAAATGCTATCGTTTCAACGTTTTCGCTATTCTGCTAACTACGAAATCAACTCTATAGGTTAGTAGTTAGCAGAATAGGAAAATGTTGAAACTATAGCGTACTCGTATTCTAACTATGAAATTAACTCTATAGTTTCGTAGTTAGCAGAATAATAAACGTTGAAACTATAGCGTTCCAGATCAAAAAAATAGTAGAATTAGGGGGCTGTACATGATGCCAGAGCCGGACCGCATGTTTTTGTTGGTACACGAATGAATATTGCTGTACACGCGGTAGACCAACAAACTGACATTTGGCGACATATTTCGACATACTATCGAGATACTATCTATAAAGTCAGATTTAGAGTTGGTGATGGTGGCCATGCCAAGATGAGCGTCATGTACAGGAAGCCTTAGTCTAGGACGTAGTAGTTAATTTTACTTAGCAACAATAGTACAACAGTCAGCAGTACTTCGTAGCTTGTGCACAATATTCATGGAGGCGAGAGCTCCTGTGAGAGCAGCTTGCAGGGCATGTCCACGACAATAAGGAATGTAGTAATAAAACACAAACAGACAGTATAACAGCACTTTTTACTTAGCAACTAATAGTTAACAGTACTTTTTTAACGTGAGCTTCGGTACAATATTCATAGAAGCTAGCTCCTGAAAGAGTAGCTTGCACGCGTAGGGCATCTCCACGGTGGAGACGGCGGCGGAAGAGCGGCACGCGTGGCACCAGGCGCGCGACGCCAGCCGGCCGCACGCGCCGCAGATGTCCGCGCTGAACGCGTCCGACGCCAGCATCAGACGCTCCATCAGCAGCATGCTGTCACACGCAACATTTTTATTTTTATTTAAGAGTAATTTTACAATCCCATATAAAATGTTAAGTTCTGTTCTTTCAAGATTAGTTAGGCTAATTTAAAGAAATTTTCTACGCTAAAGAACGTCCGTTGCGTCAAGCGGGCGCACGCTCGTGCCCGCTTGACGCAGCGGGCACCCTAAGGGAAATACAGAGATGGTGATAGTTAAAATGATATAAAAAATATATAGGCATTCTTTTGTGAAGATGAGACGGTACTTAAATTATTATCCTGTGAGCATCCACTGCTGCCACAGAGCCAAGTTACCTGGCGCCGTAGACGATGAGGCAGTCGCGCTCTATACGATGAGGTCACTGAGCCAACAATTACCTGGCGCCGTAACCGATGAGGCATTCGCACTCCATACGATGAGGTCACGCAGCCAACAGTTACCTGGCGCCATATCCGATGAGGCAGTCGCGCTCCATCTCGCCCAGCCGCAGCCCGCCGTCCCGCGAGCGCCCCTCGGTGGGTTGCCGCGTCAGCACGGCGCGCGGCCCGCGAGCGCGAGCGTGCATCTTATCCTGCACCATGTGCTTTAGTTTCTGGTAGTATACCTGAAGAAAACGAGATTCTGATGTTTTTCTTACATACTACTGTGGAAGCACATAACTCGCAAAGATGACTCAATGAAGCGGATTGTAGTTCCGGGCAGAATGGAGGGCAAGAGATCTCGTGGTCGCTCGCCAACTCGATGGGCTGACCTCACTTAGCTTCTTCTTTCTATTAGCTTCTGCTCTCACAAAGCTTCCAATAGAGCCGAATGGAGGCGCTTTGCAAGAGCCGTCATTCACCAGGACCCACTCATAACTACGACCACTCTGCCAAGAGTGCCTGACTCAGAACTGTGGAAGCAAAACTAACAATCGATGTCGCGGAATTAATCGGTTGGTGGTAATCGAAACCAGTGTCGTGATAATGTTTGGTTAAGCAGCAAGTGTGCTTTCAAAGGTGCCGTGTATTCTTATTGCTACATCAAAGAAAATTGATTTATTTCTACTAATTTCGGTATACCTACCGGCCCTGAATAAATATAGGCTTCAAGCGGCTCGCCCGTCAATCCCGAATAAAAGAAATCCTTTCCTTGGTAATTGAAGCCATGTTTTTCTAATTCATTACATACATCTGTGACTTTAGATCCACCGAATGCGGTTCCTGTAAAATAATAATAATTGTTATACAAGTATATATTATGGTTAAGTATCCAATAATTAAACAGCGTGTGATGTACCATAATGGAATTTTCCTTCCATCAGCCCCGCTTTTCCAGCAAGCAATTCTATAGTTTTCCCGACCGTCATTCGCGATGGAAAACCGTGAGGATTCATGATCATATCTGGACAGATGCCTCTATCGTTGAACGGCATATCTTCTTGCTGAACAATCAGTCCAGTTACACCTTTCTGTCCGTGTCTGGAACTGAATTTGTCTCCGATTTCCGGGACCCTCGTTTGTCTTAACAAGATCTTTATGAGGAAAGCTTCTTCTGAATTCGAAGAAACCATTACTTTTTCAACATACGATTCCACCGGACCCTTGTATGTGATGGGAACATCTTTATAATCGATTTGTTGCGGCTGCCCTTGAGCCACAGGGTTGAGAGTAGCCGGCGGCATTTGTTTATTTATCAACACTTGTCTATTCTCGACCATTTCGCCGGGAGCAGCTATACCATCCGAATCTAGAACTTCATGAGCCTTTATAACCTTTCCCGTGGTAGCATCTCTTGAAGGTCCTAATATTCTATCTGATGTTTGATTGCTGTATCTCTTCATTGTTGTTTTAGCGCTTTTATAGACGAGGCATCTTCCGTAGCCGCGGTCTATAGACGCCTGGTTCAGAATTAAAGCGTCTTCAATATCGTATCCGCTGTAACTCATTACAGCTACAGTAGCGTTTTGACCGGCCGGTAGTTTGTCAAAATTGGTCAATTCTATTGTTCTGGTTTTAACCATTGGACATTGTGGATACACTAAATTGTACATTAGCGTGTCAATACGATTTTTCTGATTGTAACCAATGGTGCCTGGAAATAAGGACAAATGCATGAGGTCTTATTTACTGTACCTACAGCCGTTTTGAAACTTAAGGGGGTGTAGCGCGGACGCAAAACTGCGAGTTTCAAGTTTCTTTATGATAGCGAGCGAGCTGCGCGTGGCAGTGGTGTGACAACGGCGCACGACTACGAATACGCACGAACACTAATATTTGTACAAAGTAGGCTGGTGATTTAATTAGAGCAATGTTTACTTTCGTAAAATCATAGGCGTTTGGGTAAAAAATAAGAAAAGTCTTAATATTTTCATATTCATATTTTTTTATTAAAAAATAAGACAACAGTGACCTGCGGAATATCAATACGAACATTTTGATGTTGGATCATTGTTTCGTGCTATATTTACAAAGTTTCTAAAGAAATAAGTTTTTAGTTATCATTATTTTACGTATTGTTTATGCAGTTTCTGGGATGTTTTTTTCAAATTCCAAGACAACCATGCCCTTGGGAAAGGATCAAGCTAACCTTAGCTAGTCCTTTTAATGTATATGACCTATTCAGCGCCTAGCACTAGTGACTTAAAAACACGTAAATTTTCAAAATTCCGCGCGGCACCCCCTTAAGTCACTTTTGATGCTGACAACAGCAAAACTCCTTTTTTATTTACTCACCCATTGCTTGTTTACCCATAGCACATTGGTATGTATTTCTCGGACTTTGGTTATGGTGTGGGTAAGGCACAAGACCCGCACAGACTCCCAAAATAGTGAATGGCTCTATTTCTAGGTGCGTTGTAACATATGGGTCTATATCCGCTTCAATTGTAGCAATGTGACTATCGTTTTCCTCATTCACATCTAAGTACTCAATAAGACCATCATTTAAAAAGTCTTGGAATTTTCTGATGCCTCTATTTAGTTCATTAATGTGCACTTGTTGAACCAACAGACGACCATTCTCAACAATGATATATGGCCTACATAATCGGCCTCCATCGCTACATATGTAAACGGTCCTCTGGTTATGATTCGGATAAATTGATACGAAAGCCGATATGAGACCACGTCTTCTAAACATTCTGAATACTCTAATTAGTCTTTTATATTGCCTGATTACACCTAAGATGTTGCCTGCAAAACAAAATAATAAATTTAACTTTTTGTTTATGCTTAAGTGCTATAGCTAGATCGCTTAACTGAGTCCCCGCCTGCGGTAGATACGCGGGGCGGGAGGTACGTTAGGGCCTCTGCTACGAGTACGAGCGTTTTGCGACGCGGCGAACGGATTTCTAGTTCATTGGGCGTTATACTACGGCAGTCATAGTCAGCAGTGATAAAAAAGTAAAAAGGCCCCGCCCCGCGTACCTACCGCAGCATTTTACTTTTTATTTTTATTTTAAGTGCTAATTGCTGCACTGAAGCTGAATTAAATATTTATAAAATACAGTGAAAAAATTAAATGCCTCCCCGACCCAGCCAAGAATCGAACCTGGGTAGGCCGCAATCCGGGCGACTGCACTGACCATTATGCTACCGGAAAGGCTGACGTAGGCACTGATTTTTTTTTCTGATTTTTGATTTTTGACTGCTTTTTAACAGCAGAGTACCATCTATCCAACGGTTATAGCAACCGATGGCTATGCAGATTCATCTTTACATATGAAACACTATAAATTTTATTATACAATGCTATAGTAAATTTTACTTTTTATGTTTAAGTGCCAATTGCTGTACTGAAGCTGAATTACATTGTCGCGTCAGCCTTCCCGGTAGCATAATGGTCAGTGCAGCCGCCCGGATTGCGGAAGACCCAGGTTCGATTCGTGACTGGGTCGGGTAGGCATTTAATTTTTTTTTAAACGTAGTAGATAGCGAAATTTTACCGTTGAGAAAAACTATATAGACAGCAGGATGATTGATGTCTTCACCACCTAACAATCGGACATCTTCCACGCCGGCATTGCAAGCTAACCTTGAAATTGGTTCTTCAGAACATTCAGTGGTGATGTGAGTCATGAGTGCCAAGTTCTTTACGAGCCCGCAGCTCTCGCCCTCAGGGGTATCAGAAGGGCACAGCATACCCCACTGGGACGGTTGTAACGAACGAGGCCCCGACACTTTCCTAGTTTTCTCGAATTGGGAGTTCACCCTCGTCATCATACCCAATGCTGATATGTAACTGAGGCGACTGAGAACCTGAGTGACGCCGTGCCTCTCCATTTTAAACCGTTTGATGGTCCAATTTCCCTGAAATTATATTGAATAATTTTATTACGAGCATCAGTCAAATCTGTAAAATGGCGATGACTGGTCATATGTTTTGATCGGAAGAGGACAAGTGGATGAAAACCATCACTCAGTGGTAACCGAGAGACGAGAAACGCTGAAGAGAACAAACGAGACGCTGGAATGCTGCAAGTCGTCACTTGCCTAAGGAATGGGAAGGAAGAGGGCCCGAAATCGCAACAAGTGGAATGCCCTGGAGGAGGCTTATGCCAAGGAACAGCCTAATAACATAGCGCCTATGTCGGAAAAATCAATAAGAGTCAGAAAATAAAGGCTTTTTTATAATTGTGTTATAACTATTACTTACAGTGGAAATAGCAGCAAACAGACCATTTGCTATCAAGTCTGGCCTCATATGCTTAACAACATCAAATGGAGCTGCTTTAACTTTTGGTATTATTTTATCTGCGGTTGTTTTCAACTCCCAGTTGAATCTTTTGAATAAATCTTCAAACATAAGAGCCAGCAATGACCCAGCCAACTCCAGCCTCTTATTTCCATAGTAATCTGGGTCGTCAATGGCGGCTTTGTTAGTTTCTGCATCAATTACTCGTTTCACCATGATTGCTAAATAAATAGCCTTTACATAGAAGTTATAATCTTCGACTGCAACATGAGCTAGTATAGTGGTAGCCAAGAGATCTCTTGCTTCATCAACAGGAGTTCGGGAATTTGCAGTCTGGAACCTAAGGAACGATAATAGATTTAAATGAGTGTTATGGGTAACACAACAAATCTTGATTAAATTTTGATATAACCTTTTAACTTTTAATTTACTTCCAATATAAGTCAAAGCTTGGTTTTGTGTGAAAATTTTCATAATGTGGCAATCCATGATACATGGTCCCATTTTCTTTGTAGTTGTATCATCAGCTCCAATTAATTGTATTATTTCTTGATCACTGCAAATACCCATGGCCTTGAAAACAACAGCAATAGGGATGTCCTATTTATAAAGAAAAAGAAAGAAAAGATTAAATTAATATATTTAAAGAAAATACTTTATGGTTTGTATAACTGCATAATTTGTACTTTTGACCATTTTGAACAATCAATGACTCTAAAAATACTGTATAAACAATAAAATAGTTAGAATATTACATCAGACAAAGCATTGTGCCTCAAAACATATTTTCCATTTTTTACTATAACATTTGTTCTGGTTTTCTTCTCATGTGTGGAACTAGTTACTTGGCACTGTATTGCTCCCTTAAACTCATCCACAATCATTCTATTCCTGGATTGTTGCTCTTGAATTAATATAACCTTCTCTTGGCCTAGAACAAATACTTTACATTAATAAGGAGCAGCAAGAAATGAATTATATTGGTAAATTCTTATACAATTCAGGGTATTTTTACCCAAAACCTTTGTTAAAATAAAAATAAAAAATAGATAGCCAGAATAGGGAAAAGAAAAGGCCAAGCACACACTGCCCATGAACAAAAGATGATGTATGAATGCAAAGTATGTGGTATGAAAGTGCGATAGACAAAAGAAATAGAACTAGCATGAAAGAGAAATAGCTTACAATAGCTCCGATCATTTTGGAGGGAGAGAGAAAAAAATGGTATTTCTATTTAGTCTGTATGTTTTGTACTGTTTTGTAATGTCTAATTAATGTCTTGTGTCCATTTATTTCAGTGTGCACATCAAAACCACACTGTACACCAGACCCAGTTTTGGACCTATTTTTTAACCAGTCAACCACACCATACACTGTGCCGTTTTCAGGAGTTATTGGCAGTAATGGTTGCTAACCTAATAGTGATCCGGTTGCCATAAACAAAAGTTGAAGTTGAAGTACATATATATTGTTTAAAACTTATGTATGGGGGGTTAAACTTACAATTCAATAAGCAGGTATTATAAACATAACAAATAAACTATAGTCTCCAATATTTTATAATATTCAAATGGCTGTTTGCCTGAACTCTATGATGCCTTTTACAGCTAAGGGTAAGAGCAAACCAACTTTAGCTTAAGCAGTTTTATTTAGAGATCATATTGAAGGATTATTCAAATAGGATTATTATAAGATATTACATATTGTGTAACTTTACCTCGAATGATAAAATAACCACCAGGATCAAGCGGGCATTCATTCAACTGAGCCAATTCAAAATCAGACTTGTTGGTCAAAACACAATTTGAAGATCTCAGCATAAGTGGCATTCTGAAAAACAAATCCCAAATAATTAGTCTACAGCTTGAAAACAGCCTTATTTATTAAGTTTATTCTACAAATATTCTATAACTTCCATTCTACAAGAAAAGTCTACATTGTAAGGTTTACTAATTTTAGAATCACGTAAATTAACTATTTTAAAGTAAGAAGTCGTAGGTCATGTTGAAATAGCTATATCACATAAGAACAGTTTTTAAGTGGAAACCATGCAATGAAAAACGGGGCAGACCACTAAAAAGGTGAACTGACGATCTGGTGAAGGTCACAGGTAGCCGCTGGATTCGAGCAGCACAAAACTAGTCATTGTCCAGCAGTCAAATGAAGATACCATTAAAAGCAAAGGTAAAGTGATGATTGGAATTTTCGTTGTTGCGGAATATTCGGGTGTGGACGGGAATAGCGAGTGCCATTGAACTTTTTCGCGGTTCGCCTTGCCAAGGACAGGACCGAGTATGCAGAGCTGACTGCCAACCTTCACTAATTGGAGAGGCACCCTAAGAAGAAGAATAAATATATACACTAACCTTCCAATCAGCTGTTTATTTTTAATGACTCTCTGATTACCCCTGATGTATTCAATGTCGACAGTTATAGGAGCTGAATATGTCATGTCTCTTAGCCGACATTCGTGTGGAGTTGTAGGTTTAGTGACATTGAAGCCCTCTTCAAGATCCGGGGTACCAACATATGCGTTAAGGTATTTTATGTAAAATAAAGGATCTGCGTCGCAAAATACTTTTTCGTTGGCTTGAACTATCTTTTTTATCTCAACATTGATAAAATAATTAAAGGAATCAATATGTTGTTTTACTAATCCTTTAACTTGTAAAAATGCTGGCACAAGTTTCCATTTATCCTACAAAAAAATATCAGTCCATTTTACAAAATATATAAAAATAAAAATAGCATGAAATCAACGTGCAAACCAATGCAAACAAAATAGAATAAACTTGAAGTAGGTAACCTCTAATGCTTTTATAGGTTCACGAAGTCCTTTCTTATTACTGTCCCAATCACCATGTTTATTCGTTTCACCCATATTTAAAAACTTTTATTGAATATTGAAGACTTTGTTGAGCTTGCATTAAAATCTTGAAAATCAACTTCATACAACTTGAAAACTTGAAAACAATGAAAGAAACTGACATGACATGACTTTTTTCTTTTCTTTAGTTGATGGCTTCGTACGATTAGCACATTTAGCCAGTGTCAAAGTATTTTTTTCTTACAAGACAATACAAATATAAATAAACAATATTACCATGTTGTATAATGATGATGAATGATAATAGAAATGAGAAGTGAGAAATGATATACCCCTTACCCCTCGAGTATCTCAGTAAAGATGTGGAGCTTTACTGAGTCCTCGGGCGGACTTCTTGAGAGAATTTGAAAAGTGACGTTGCACTGTTTTGTTTCATTTGCCAACACTCATGCACACTCACGAACACTTAACGGTTAATAATCCACCATTATTTCACATTAATATTCGAAAAAACCTTCGATCAACAATACACTAGATAACCGGTCAGGGTGTCAAAAACGGCCGAGCGAATAACGCCTCACATTCAAAGTGGGGTCTTATTTCTATTTAGTTCGCTGTTGACTGCGCCAACATGATAACGTACCACAATGCATCAGTGTGTATTCAAAAACTGTAAAAATAACTATCGAAATAAAAATATATCGGAAGGAATATCATACTTTCGGTAAGTAAATGCTTTTTCATAACATAAATAATAAAATACCTAACTGTTTTTATGAAATAACAATCTTTAATTTTTAAAACCAACCCACGCGCCTACATTTGCTAATGTTTGGCCAACGTATAGTTGCTCTGGGACAGTGAATCTATGGAGTAGTTTAAAAAAAATTATAGATAGATACTTCTCAATTATATTTTCTATTTCTAGATTTCCTGGCGACCCATTTCAATGTGCAAAATGGATTTCCATAGTAGCGGAAGAGAGACAGGAGGATTTTTTTAGACCTAAAAAAAATTCTGTAATTTGCTCAATACATTTCAAAAAGTCCGATATTATGGGGAATGCACAAAGACGTCGATTGAGGAAAACGGCTATCCCCAAATTTAATAATTTAAATTTGAATTTGAATTTGGTTTATTGTTCTTTATATGAAAACCACCTCAAATAATGTATATTGTTACATAAATAAAACAATTTGATTGTGATTATATTGTTGTTTACATTACAATTTCTCATCAGGATTCTTTCATTTAAGCATGTTTTCCAACCATGCTCAAGGTAGGTATAGTATGGTATAGTTCAATATCAGTTAATTTGTACTGAATCTACTATTACATAAATGTATGCAAAGTATAATAAATTGCTTTTTGTATACACTTTTGCAGTCAAATGCATAAGCCATAAAATAAAATAAACCTAATTCCTTATTAAAAATAACTTCCTTAAAACAAAAAATAAATTACTAAGTGAGACTCCATATTACTCTGTTCGGAGCAAGTAGAGTCAATAATGCAAAAATTCGAAATGAAGTAAGTAACATTTCGTGTCTGCCATTTGCTGTTTTATTTTTATGTTATAAGGTCGAATTTGGATGTAAAGGGTCTTTGTATATGTTTTTAAATACACAAGTGTTTATTTAAATTTCTTATCTCTTTCTGTCGTTTTCGACGTAAGATCGTAAGTGAATGTCTTAATAATCAAAACTGTGCTTTATTCCTTGCAAAAAAAGTATAAATTAGGTTGAAATTATCAAAACTTAGGATAGTTTTTCTCCATTTATAGTAAAGTCAGCCAGTGCCATATTTGAGATTTGTTTTAGTTGGTGAGGCGTTATCTAGTGTATTGTTGATCGAAGGAAAAAACACAAATTTTAAAAAATAAAACAAAACCACGGACATGACTCTTTTTTTTTCCCGCCAAGAAGTCTACTCATGACATGACTTAAGAAATTAGGCTGTATGGGCTATATTACTAATATAGCCTATGCAGCCTAATCTTGAAGTCAAGAAATAATGTATAAATAAGTGTGTCCGTTAAGCTGGCGTACACATGGTCTAATTCACGTTTGTTATTATGCCCTCTTTTAGTGCGGAGTTAGAGCGTAATACTGCAAACATAAAATAATTAGTGCCTCCTTAGTTTAAGAAATAAAGACCTTTTTTAATGTGTACGCTGGCATCACGATCAAGCTGGCGTACACGTGATCGTTCTCGAAAAATACTTATATTATAGCAACGAAATTTATACACACATTTAGTGCCTAATTAGTGCCACCGCTATGCAAAATTTTATAAGGATTGCTCTTAAAGGAATGGAGATATTGAACAAGACTTTTGAATGACATTTCGAGTTTGCGTCTATACAGCGTACCCATATTAGTGCTTACAGAAAGCGAAATTCTCTTTTTGTAATTGATAAATGTATTATTAGTGCGAGAAATTTGAATTCGCAGTGGAACTATGTAAAAAAATATGTAAAGTTCTAGGAACAAATGTGTGGTCGGACTTCTTGGCGGGAAAGTGAAGAGTCATGTCTGCGGTTTTGTTTTATTTTCTAAAATTTGTGTTATGTCGAATATTAATGTGAAATAATGGTGGATTATTAACCGTTAAGTGTTCTTGAGTGTGCATGAGTGTTGGCAAATGAAACAAAACAGTGCAACGTCACTTTTCAAATTCTCTCAAGAAGTCCGCCCGAGGACTTAGTAAAGCCCCACATCTTTACTGAGATACTCGAGGGGTTGGGTGGTATATCATTTCTCATTTCTATTATGATTCATCATCATCATACATAAAATAAATATTGTTTATTTATGTATTACTTGTTAGAAAAATTACTTTGACACTGGCTAAATGTGCTAATCGCACGAAGCCATCAACAAAATGAAAAAAAAAAAAAAAAAAAAAAATGTGTGGTCATACAGTCGCACACAAAACTAATATTATTAGTCATATATCATATTTACACAGAGAGATATCGTAACTTTTTATAAAGTAAGTTTATTGGTTTATCCGATTAGCAGTTCTCAAACTTCTTTTGAATACTACCATAGTAGAATGAACCAAGTAAGTCAACTCGGCCCCCGAGCAAGCGATAATCACCTAAACTTGTAGGGCTGTCGCTTTTAATTAGAATGAGGTAGGTATCTAAATATAAAATAAGAACATACTTAAAAATATGAATTCATGGATTTCAGAGAACCCCCGATCTACCTAAACGTAGTTTGTCAACTGTACAACACAACAACTTACAATAGGTAAGTAGGTACGGTCATCACATCACGGTAAACACTTGCAGTTCGATATTAGTACTTATGCCCACAACATAAGAGCGGTACAAGGTCCAAAGTGTTTCGTCTGACTGTTCCTAATTAGTCCCTTGTTTTCGCGGTAGGGTGTACCATGTAATCTAATAAATTAAACTTATAAATCCGTAGGTTCATGTATTTACCTCTCTAATCCACGAAATCTGGAGCAGAACTTAACTCTTTTGGTAGTAAATAACTGACACAAAATTGTGTAATTAGGTTATGCAGGAGGCACTCACTCACCGTTCTTGTTTGGTAGGTAAAGTAAAGAAAGAAAATTCTGGATGAACAAGCTGCTATTAAAACATCCATAAACACTGCAATATCTCTTGTTTTTTTTGTAACCATCGTTGATCTTGACTTACGTTTAACAAATTATAATCTACGTGCGAGCGGCAGCGGCGCTGGCACAGTGACGAAACACGCAGGCGCGCGCGGCATTATGTACGGCTCAGCCGCGACTGGCGCATCATTAGCATCAATAAACTTTGTCAGTGTGTGCGTGCCACGATGCGTACGGACGGGTTGGCTCGGCTGCGCTCACATACAAGCCGCGCACGGTGCGTATGTATGAAGATGACATACTTGTTCCTTCTACTATGATACTACTCTCAAGTCTGCTGGTCATACTGTGATGTCACTTTAGCGCTAAAGTCTTTAAAGTTTTTATTTTATTTTATTTTATATATTTAAACTTTTGCAACATAAATATTCGATGGTGGACTTAATGCCTGAGGCATTCTCTACCAGTCAACCATAGGGTGGTGCAGAGATAACAGGTGCAATTAAAATAATAATGTAACATGCATAAATATTATATACATATACATAAACATATATGTATATTGTAAATACGTAAACTACAATAAATAAGCATACATAAAATACATAATTCTAATAGGAAGTTATTGAGATGATTCTGCCATGATTCTATCAAACAAGAGCTCGCGGTCTTTCTTTTTAAAAACGTCATGACTCGTAACTATCCTGATTTTGAGATGCAGTGCGTTCCACAGAAGAATGGATTGAATGTGAAAGGAACAATGAACATAACCAGAAGTATGAGAGGGACAGAGAAGGAGAAGATTATTTGAGGACCGGAGATTTTTACTATGAGAGGAGCAAAGGTACTGAAAATGGGGAGCGAGATAAGAAGGAGCATTAAAAGAATTTAGAAGCGAAAACAATGTGGTTAGTGCCCGTAAACGTCTTCGCTGGCGAACAGGCAACCATTTCAGCTCCGACCTGAACTGCGAGATGTGGTCATATTTCTTCAGATTGTAAATGAATCGGATACTGTTGTTGAGTAATCTGTCAAGCTTATCAAGCAAGTCAGCATTAAGATCATAATAACACACGTCACCATCGTCGATCAATGGAAATATTAAGGTTTGCACAAGTATTATCTTCGTCTTAAGCGGTAAAAATTCCTTAAACGATTCAAGGACCGCAAAGTCCAGGCAACTTTTTGACTCACACTAGCAACCTGTGAGTGCCAGCTGAGAGTAGCATCGAGATGTAAACCAAGATTTTAACTTTGGCGCTAAGAGCATTGACTGCTCCATCGAAGACAATTGGCTCAAGAGGGCTTCCCACCACCTTCCAATATTGTTAAATTGAATAGAATTAATATGAATGAACGTGTAAAACGAAGGATTATTAACAGTTAGAAGTTAAGTGTTCGTATACGTGCATGGAGGAGCTCGATGGCGCAGTGGTTAACGCGCCCGGTCTGCGAGTGATGAGGTTAAGCAACTTTTGCAAAGGCCGGTCATCGGATGGGTGACCAAAAATTTATCATCTCGAGCTCCTTCGTGCTTCGGAAGGCACGTAAAGCCGTTGGTCCCGGCTGCATTAGCAGTCGTTAACAACCACCAATCTGCACTGGGCCCGCGTGGTGGTTTATGGCCCGTTCTCCCTATCCATCCATAGGGAAGGCTCGTGCCCTAGCAGTGGGGACATTAAATGAGCTGATGATGATGATGATACGTGCATGAGTGCGAGTTAAATCATTATTGTTCAGAGTAATTCTGTCTGTAAAGTCTGTCTACTACTACGGAAAGTTAAAATCGCATAAAATCAGTAGAACAAACGTTTTTTTTATGTTTTCTATTGACTGTTTTAGTCAACAACCGTTTTTTAAATGTTTTCTGTTTAATCTCCTTGCATATAAAGTTTCATTAAAATTGACAAGTTTGTTTGAGATACGAAAATGCAAAATCGCTCCTTAAAATAAATACTTTTATTACGTTACAAAAAGAACTATAAATAGTATTTTTGTTTAAAGTGTGATTATTGTGATTAAATTGTGAAATTATCTATTTCTTTGCAAAATAAATCCTTTTTTATATTAAGGTATTTTATTTTAATTTCACCAATTATTTATAATTCACTCAAGACATAACTACTGTAAATGAATGACATTACCAATTCATCATCAACAGTTCATTTTAATGCCCCCATTGCATACGAGCCGTCAGCAAACTGGGTATGAGCCTTCTCAGTGGATGGAAGCACCACAGGGAAAACGGACCTTAGGTTTCAATTTCTTATGTCAATTTAGATGTTTCGTGTCGGTCCGCTGACCGAAACAGTCGCACGACAGACGCACGACCAATTTAATATAGAACGCAGTGTAAACTTGCGGCAGCCATCCGACAACAAACATCTAAATTGAAGGAGCCCTCACACTACCATGCGGGGACAGTGCAGATTGGTGGTTGTTAACGAATGCTAATGCAGCTGTATCCAATAGTATGATGAACTTTTAGTTACCCATCCGATGACGGGCCTTTGCAAAAGTTGCTTTACTTTAGCAATCGCAGATCGAGTGTGAACTACATTAATTAACGATCTTATCTCCTGCTAGATTAGTTATTGATTTTAATTCAGTATTTCAAAAACAACTTTAAAGGTAGAGAAAACACTTTTGAACTTGTCTGTACTTCTAGTATGAATAGAACTTTACATATTTTTTTTACATAGTCCCACTGCGAATTCACATAAACTATTTCTAGTGACAGGGTCAAAATTTCACGCACTAATAATACATATAATAATTTCAAAAAGAGGAGTTCACTTTCTGTAAGCACTAATATGGGTACGCTGTATATACGCCAGCTCGAAATGTCATTCACAAGTCTTGTTCAATATCTCCGTTCCTTTACGAGCACTCCTTATGAAATATTGCATAGCGGGGGTACTAATTAGGCACTAAATGTGTGTATAAATTTCGTTGCTATAATATAAGTAATTTTCGAGAACGATCACGTGTACGCCAGCTTGATCGTGATGCCAGCGTACACACTTAAAATAGTTTTTATTTCTTAAACTAAGGAGGTACTAATTATTTTATGTTTGCAGTAATTACGCACTAATTACGCACTAAAAGAGGACATTACAATAAACGTGAATTAGACCATGTGTACGCCAGCTTAACGGACACCTCTTTGTTGTACTTTTCATTCATTATTACCAGAAAAGTCATCTTTGGTTATCTATCATTCATTATTTATCTTTCACAGTTTTTAATCTGTGGAAAAAAAAATTATAATATAATGCTAAGCAATGCCAAGCTCCAAAAAAAATAATTCATTCACAAGTTTTTGATCACAAAGTACTTTTTTTGATTTACAAATTATAAGATCGTAAAAATATAGTATTTTGTTAAATGCTTAACACTATCATAATGTTTACGTAATATTTACTTTTGTTTTCCGTTTGTCAAAATGGTTTACGAGTCTGTACCCAGGACCGTACGAATCCTGTTACTTGGTGATCCAGGCGTCGGGAAAACTTCTCTAATATTATCATTGGTAACTGAAGAATTCACTGAACATGTGCCGTCTAAAGCAGAAGAGATTACGATACCTGCCGATGTTACACCCGAGCAAGTCCCAACCAACATAGTTGATATTTGCGGTAAGTTTAGTTCTTTACCTACCTATTATTTTAACCAATTTTACTGAGAAAAACACACAAAGCTCTATACTATAGAGCATATCCATAAAATTAAATATGATGGTTTTAATTTCCAGTAGCCGAGCAATCCTTGGAACATGTAGCTGAGGAAATAGAAAAAGCCCATGTCATATGTATAGTATTCTCTGTAGACCAACAGGAGACGTTGAGTAAAATAGCTTCGTATTGGTTGCCGTTTGTAAGAGATAATTGCCCAGAAGACTTTAGAAAGCCAGTTATTCTAGTTGGAAACAAAATAGACTTAATTGATTATTCTGTTATTGATGTAAGTTGTCGATATATATATTTTTTAAGAAGTTGTAGTTGTAGTTATAATTATAAAGTACTTGTGACAGACACCATTAATTATTAATGTATTTACTTTCTAGAATATCTGGGATATAGCAGAGGAGTATCCAGAAGTTGACAGATGTATAGAATGTTCAGCGAAAACTCTTACCAATGTATCAGAAATGTTTTACAATGCACAAAAAGCAGTTTTACATCCAATATGCCCAATATATTCCATTGAAGAACAAGAGGTTATAGTTTCTGGATTTTTGCTAAATAATAATTTGATTGTAGTTAAAGTAATATTATAATGACATTACAATGATTATATTCATTTTTACAGTTGACAGAAAAATGCAAAAGAGCTCTATCAAGAATATTTAAGATCTGTGATTTGGATGGTGATGGAGTTCTTGATGACTATGAAGTGACCATCTTTCAGAGAAAATGTTTCGACACACCATTGCAATTGCAGGTATCAAAATCTAACCAATATTTTGAATGAAACTGTAACAAGAATACATTTCCCTTTCGGACTTGATATTGGCCAATGATTCATAATTACATTTTATTAAAATAACATTTAATGTTATAATGATTTGTTGAACATGTTTAACACAGGAAATTCTTATATAATAGAATTTCTTATATCATAATATGAGTATCAACAGTATTATAAGTAGTTTTATTCAAATCAAAGCATTCCCCAGAGTTTTTGATTTATAAAATTTTAATAAAGACTTAATAACTTCTAAATTTAAAATCCTTTTTTTCTTTTAGGTTTTAGATGAAGTAAAATCAGTTATTGCTCAAAACATTGCTGGTGGTATTGAAAATGATTGTATCACAATAAAAGGCTTTATTTTTTTACATTGTTTATTTATACAACGGGGAAGAAATGAAACCACGTGGACTGTTCTCCGCAAGTTTGGATATGATGAAAGCTTAGAATTGACTCACAATTATTTATATGCCAAGTGAGTTTTTGGCGTACCTGTTTTGTTTGTATAGTTTTAAAATTTACAATTTGAAAATACGGGGTGTTTTACCAGATACCAGATACCAGAATAATCCCGAATTTAAGATAATCCTGAAGGCAGATCGGGTGCACGAGATATTAAAATTGTTTTTTACTAAGTAAAATTATAAAGTAACAAACCTAGGTCCAGCTGATACATTGTTCCTGGTTGTTAACCTCATGGTCCAACAAAAATAGAAGTCAAAACAAGACAGGGTTGCACAAAAATAATATAAGAAAATATTTTTTTAAATATGTTAATGATTTTGCTTGTTATTTCGGTGTTCTATATACTTGGTCGCAAGGGTATGTTTCGGGATTAACAAACATCCTGTATGTGCACCTTCATCAACTTTATTGATTAGTTCTTAAGAGGATACACATTGTTTGCAAATGACTACCCGAATTCTGGCATGCTGCATCATACTTATACACCTATACATATTGGAGCTGTCACACAAAGTGTATGTTTTCAAAAAAATAACCAATTGAATTATAGAAAAACTCTAAAAAGTTAAAGTACATTATGTAAAAAAACATTTGTTTATTTATATGTTACACAGTTACATATTAGAAAATCTAAGTGTTTTCTCTAAAATTACTTTGGGCTTGTTCTTTCCTTGTAGCTTCAAAGTGCCTGTTGGCAGCACATCAGAGTTGTCATATAAAGGGCAACAATTCCTGACACAGCTGTTTGAAAAGTATGACCGAGATAAAGATGGCATGTTGAACCCAACAGAATTGAAGAATGTTTTCTCATGTTGCCCAAGAATACCATGGCACAACTTACGTTATACTGTTCCGACTAATGAGAAGGTTTGTTTAGTATTTATTTCTGTATTGTATGCTACAGTAATGTTAGGTTTTAACTCCTGTAGTTAGGCCTTGAGATGTGTAGCTTGAAGAGATCTTTTTTCAGTCAAATTTATATTTGTGGAATTGTTTTACCTAATCCCTATAATCGCCCTTTTATTTTGCCCTATATTTCAACAGATGCAGTTAAGCTATTTACATAAAGCTCCATATTGATGCTTTGTATTACGCCTATTAAAGATTCTGTGTGTTTATATAAATTAAGTTTTTTAATATTTTATAATAGTAAAATCTATTTGTGTTTTTGTAATTTGTTCGCAACAAAATTGCTTTAAAAATTATTTTAAACATTTTAGTAAAATCCATTTATTAATAGTTTTTATATTGTTTTTCAGGGTTATTTAACATTGCAAGGATGGATGTGTAGATGGACGTTAATGACATTACTAGATTTACAAAACACTAGCGCGTATTTAGCTCACTTAGGCTATAACTTCCTTGAAAACGAGTCACAAAAATCTGCTATACACAGTAAGTTTTTGTTACAAGAGCTGTTTGGTGTAAGAAAAATGCAATATTCTTGATATATTGCTGACTTCATTAATATTTGCGTAACTCCTTCGCAGTAACTCGTGAAAAAAAGGTTGACATTGCCAAGAAACAGTCTGGCCGCAATGTTTACCAGTGTCACGTCATCGGTCCAAGGTCGTGTGGGAAGACTTCCATCTGTAGGAGTTTCCTTGGTATAGCACACAAGGTCAGTGTCAGTCTTTTAAACCATTATTTAATTGATGTTTTAAGTTCTTAATTTTTAATATCTTGTAAGGTATACCAGCCGAGCCAGTTGTTAGTTATAATTTTATTTTTTTCTAACTTTTAGCTTTGATAATGACTGGGCGGTATTTTCGCAAATTTTTAGTTATAAGTCAAAAAATAATAAACCTTAAAATATTAAAAAAAACTGATTAAAATCGAATATCTATGATATGATAACTGCGCTTCGACGTTCGGCCTTACACCATTGTAGAATAAATCTAAAACGCACTAAAAAGGCAGAAACTACTTAGTTACAATCTTTACCACGCAAAACGTTTCTCCTATATACGCAGAAAATAAAGCCGCACGCACACGAGCGCGGCGACTACAACAGCTCCGAGAACTGTTGCATCAACACGGTCCTAGTGTACGGCCAGGAGAAGTATCTGGTGCTGCGCGAGATCCCCATCACGCGCGTGTCCGACCCGCTGCAGCCGCACGAGGTCAACTGCGACGTCGCCTGCCTGGTCTACGACGTGGGCGCCAGTCGCTCCTTCGAGTACATCGCCAGGATATACATTGTGAGTGGCCCCCAGAGTAGAAACTGATTCCATTAGCAAGTTTTTATATGTAATTTTGTGTGAAATTGCTATATTTTTCTCGATTTTTGAAGGTTTGATAATAAAAGTTGCTTCATTATAGTGGGTGTTTCATACTTGTCAGGGTTGTTGCATCCTATTCCGAACAACCTAAAGACTGACCTGACACATAAATAAATCAGTAATTATATATAAATATTATTATACAGTTAGGATAACCTATGTATATATTGATTCCTTAATTGATATACATATCAATTAAGGAATCAATATGTATATGGATTTTTATAAAACAAGTAAGTATGTGTAACAGTAAAAAGTATTGTAGAAATAGTACCCAAAATTTTATTCATTTCTTTCCTTTCCTGGTGGGAAAGAAAGCTAGGGTGTGTTTTTTATAAGTAAAAGATTTAATAAATGTTTGTCTGTCAGAAATACTTCGCGGAGAGCCACATCCCGGTGCTGATCGTGGGCGCGCGCGGTGAGGGCCCGCCCGCGCGCCAGGAGTACATCCTGCAGCCGGAGGTGTTTTGCGCCAAGTACCAGCTGCTCGCGCCGCAGCCGTGCCGCGTGCGCGACAACCGGAACGACGTGTTCGTCAAGCTCGCCACCATGGCGGCATTCCCGTAAGTCCCAACTGCCACTTCTTTAGCGTCGAGACCAGAATCGTCCTACCCCCGTTGAGCGTCGCGGTATACCGCGCGATATCGCGGTCCGCGCTAATTGGTATTGGTTTTTCAAAATGATCATGCTGTATTTTTATTAAAACTTCATATTACTTATATATTTTATTTTAAGAGCTGCATGAGAGTAGCCGCGTATCGAATACATAATCGTACAAGCCTACACTCTTGCATTGCACGACGTGCCGCCCTCCCAAGAACAATATATCAGCTTGATCTAGGGTTGTGACTGCAATTTTATCAACAACATACAACCTCAACATTTCGACCATATGTTGCTTTTTCGGCATATTCATAATTTTCCTGCACGGTAACCTATCTGCTATATTTGGGATTATACAAGAGTATTACCAAACACTTGTATACGTGAAGTAGAAAACCGCCAAACGAAATGCACTCGTATTTATATTAGTTTATCTATGTATTTAAAAATGTTGTGTCCGTTTGTTCGGACGCGTATCCTCCTGCGACGACTGCTGAGTGGAGACCTTTTTGATACAAACATTTTTTTTGTGTAATATGTATTGTTTTTGTATCAAATAGGTAATCATTTTTATATTCTATTTTATTCTAAGGAGGTTCTCAAGTTTTGGTCACATATGTCACCTCTGAGCAAATTTCCTAATTTTTATAATCTCTTGTTGTTTATGCTATTATCAATGTCAAATTAATTAAACGTTGTTGACTACCGAGTAACTAGTGTGATTTTACTATCCGTATTCATTCGACTACGTTAACGAAAACTAAAAATTGTACGCCATTGTGGGATACTGGAAGAGTTAAAATTTTGCCATGCAAATTCTCGTTTTTGGCAACGTGATCGAATGGCGAATGAAACTCTCACTAGGCACTCTGTTTACTGTCTCGTATCAACTTGAAATGTTGTAAATAGTTAGTGTTGTGCTCAATACTGTTGTTTTAATTTTTTCTATCAGTCAATTTCAAGCTGCTTGGATTTTATTCAGCAAGCACAGGTTAGTAACAATATGTACATTTCTGATTTGATCACCATATTATTATAAGGGATGCACTCGACTCGCGAAATTTTAGAAACTTTTTCTTTAGACCAGCGAGTCAAAAGTAACGTCGTAAATACGTGTCTACAATGTCAGTAAAAGTTTGTTCAAGTCAATCTCCAGTCATAATGAACAAGCTAAATGTCAGGCTTATCATTAGAGTAGGGTAGTAGTAGAGTAGTGCCATAACTGCTGAAATGCCAACCAGGACATTTGGAATAGAAATAGGGTAAAGCATGGATAATTAAAAAAAACCAATTTAATCGTTTTTTTTTTAAATTATAGTCTTTTATAAGGTTAGAAACTTTTACGTTTCAGTTTTGGTAGATATTTAATAAAAATATTAAACTAAATAAATCAGATCAATCAATCAACAATAAATTATATATAGAAAAACCGATAAATTGATTTGAGCCTTCCCATCACCGTCAGCCTATAAACGTTCGTTTGCTGGACTCAGGCGTACTCACATGAATCATATATGATATGGGGAGACCGGGCCACAACAGAATCTTTGCTTGCCTTTTGCAAATCACGACAACAGCTCGTTCGCGTTTCCATACCCCACCTGATTAGTAAGTCATTTGACGCACCGAGCTAGCGTTTAATTGTGGTAGAGCTGTAGGTGTTGTAAGCTGAAATTGTGATGTGTCAGGTTGTTGTTTGTTTTTGCAGACACTTGAAGCATTTCGCAAGTCTGGCCGGTGACAACTCGTCGTGGTGGAAAGCAGGCATCGGCGTGGCGGCGGCCACCGTCATGGGTTTCGTCCTCATCAAGATCTTCAGCTTCCAACGACGATAGATACACTGCCTCTACCCGCGTTGTACATAAGAGTTGTATTAGTAGTTTGAATCGCAATAATTTATTTATTAATAGACCAAAGAAAAGAACATAGAATGATATGTTTTAATTCTCAATAAAACAACTTAGTTTTTCTTATTGTTTTTAATTTCATTTTCTACAAATACAAATAATTTATTTTTTCAAAAATTTGTTACATAGTATGCATCAAAATTAAGTACAACAAGTTAAGAACAACAAAACAAAAACTAATGTAGTGACATTGTTACAATAGAGGAAGCATAACTCGTGGGTCCCGCACCAGGAGAGCCCCGTATCGTGGGCACCCACTAGAGTTTATGCGACAGATAGAAATATAATCAGAAAATATAAACACGAAGGCGTGGGTGCGTATGTATGTGTGTACGTGTATATACGTGTGTGTGTGTGTGTGGGGGGGTGCGTTTGTTACACAACCACAACATTTTATATTTGGTTATCGTGTACTCGTACACCTATAACTGTTTGAGACAATACTCTTTAAATTCTTAATGCTAGTAAGGATTGTTTCGCACCTCCTGTATAATGATAAAAATAATCATATTCGCCTTGTGAGTAGTATTATCTGCTAATTCCTATACCCTATACTACTCATTAATTGTTAGCAGAAAGGCATAATAAGATAATGTAGTCTTTAATATCTAAAATTAAAAAAATACGTTCCTAACTCATGCGTAGATAAATGTCACAACGCAAACGTTGAAAATACAGCAGTAATTTGTCAGCCGAACAAGAAGTTATTAGATGAATGATTCAACCTTGCTCATGGTCTGCACGCCGACGGGCGTCATGCCCGTGGCGGTGACGCTGATTCCCCAAGCAACAGGCTTTGCAGTCTATCTTTTTAGAATGTGTGCAAGTCGCTTATGCCACAGCTCCATGTCATCAATTTGTTCTGCAGATGTCACTGCAGCAACCTGTGAATTGGTTATCATTAGTTTATAGATGCCCTGCTCAAGTATCCCTTCCACCATGCATCTGCCTTAACGTGCTCATTTGCATCGTAAATTGCGCATGCATCATTCCTAAACACAACCACTTTGTTTTTCTTACCAATCTTACTCACACCCAAGAAGTTAGATGATAAATTTTGTACGAACATAACATTATCTACGTTTAATTTGTCACTCACTACGTTGCCAAAACCTTTACCATACCATTACCTCCATATGCATAAGATACTTCAATATCCTCATGCTTAACAAAATCTCTTAACAAATCTCTACGACTACACATGTGAGTAGACGCTCCTGAGTCCAGAATCCACTCTTCTATGGAAGGTGTCATCGCAGCCAGAGCGGTGGCAACGTGTGCACGTTGCTGCTTCTCGTTGCGAGGATTGTCAGGACAGTCTATCATTTTATGTGGGCCTTCACAGACGAAACATTTGCAATGCTTATTGGCAGCTTTTTCTTGTGTTTTCTTCTTGAAGTGCTTTTTCTTAGCTGTCAGCGCTGTCTCAGCACTAGAACTGCTCTCATTGTAGTCAGTCATTTGTAAGAGGTTTTGGTGTAATCAGTGCTCAAGGTAATATTGGTATTCTCTAAGGCTAGTCTCATCGGTATATACTGCTCAGGGAGTCCTGCTAGCATCATTGCAGCTAATAGCTCGTCATCAATGAACTTGCCAAGATCTCCTAGTTGCAGAGCAACGTTCAATAGCTCGTTTAAGTACGCTCCCATACTGTTAAACTGATTATACTTAAGACTTACTAGTTTTATTAAAAGTCTGCAACGATTGTTTCTTGTCTCTTGTCTCTTGTCTGGACTCCTTTTTGGCCTGCTGTATCACTCTCAATAGGCGTGCTCTCTACGTATTTCCATTGGTCGTCATGCATTAATGTGCATTTCATGTCAAACTTCCAGCTTGAATAATTACGTACGTATACCTAGTTTTTCTGCTCCGTGAAATTCTGCAGCGTCTTGTAACATCCTTCTCGTTGTCTGCTTTTATAAAACGAATCTGTTGCTTTTCTTTTACTATTGGCATAAAACAACAACAAATCATTGTCATCTTCTTCCTCTTCCAACAATATAAATAAAAGTTGGTCATCAATGGACATCTTGTCATGTCAACTCAAAGCAAATGAACGAATACACAAGAGCGCATCACCACCAACAGCGTAACACTGCCGCCTTGCCCGGAATCAGCGCGGCAGGCAGCACTGCTGCGCAGCACCACAGTGGCAGCAGTGCTGCGGCAGCACTGCCGCACTTTGTGTTTTAGATAAGGACGAAAGCAGCAGGTTCAGTGCTGATTGAGGGACTGGTCGCCTGCTGAACGCTTCCCGGATAATACGCTCGCTGCCAGGGAAAGTTGACGCTGCAACGGGTGGGCCTCTCTGAAATTGAAAGAAAGTAACGTCTTCCGTCCGGTGGAAATATTACTTTTTATTTTAAGTGCTAATTGTTGCACTGAAGCTGAATTAAATACTTATTACATTATTACAGTGAAAAAATTAAACGCTTACCCGACTCAGCCAAGAACTGTTTTTAATTTTTAGAATGCTTTTTTTAGCAGCAGAGTGCCATCTATCCAACGGACATTGCAACCGCAATCCGGGCGGCTGCACTGACCGCTATGCTACCGGGAAGGCTGACGTAAGCGCTGAATTTTGTCACTGGTTTTAATTTTTTGAATGCTTTTTTTAGCAGCAGAGTGCCATCTATCCAACGGTCATTGCAACCGCAATCCGGGCGGCTGCACTGACCGCTATGCTACCGGGAAGGCTGACGTAAGCGCTGAGTTTTGTCACTGCTTTTTTTTCGGCCCGGATTTCAGCTTCAGTGCAGCAATTAGCATTTAAATTAAAAAAGTAAAATTTACTGTAGCGTATATATTATGTTGTATGAGTTATAACAATACTTTTTGCATTGGCTTGAGAGAGAGCTGATTCTCTCGGTCAGTTTTATGTGGCATATTCCAAGGTAATCTCGTCTGGTTACCTAAGCCCCAAAACGGAGCACCACAAATGTAGTTTACAGAGACGTGTTATGTCAGTTACACACACACTACATATATATATATATTCATATCACCTGATGATAAACGACGCATTCACCTGGAATATTCTTTTTGACGACCTCCTTGGTCGAGTGGCTTGCACACCGGTTTTCATGGTGTCGCCATCTCTGAGGTCCCAGATTCGATCCCCGGTCGGATCAATTTAGAAATATCTGTTTTTCTAAATTGTTTCGGGTCTGGGTGTTTCCTATGTATAATAAGTATGTATTTAAGTATATTAAGTATGTTTTTGTTATCTAGTTAACCATTTATCGAGTTTCTTAAGGAAGCTTTTCTTGGGGCTAGATAATTGGTGTGAGTGTAGGAAACATTTATTTATTTATTAATACTCAATAACTGAGGAACTGGCTATCTTATCCCTATCTATCGGAACACAACAATGCTAATAGCTTGATGTTATGGTGATTTATTTAGCTAAGATGGTGGTAGCTAGCCAGGCAGACTTAGAACAAGCCCTACCACCAATCAAACCAAGTACTAATATGTACCCCCGCTGGGAATCGAACCGAGACTTTTGAGTCTAAGATCGGTGACCTTAACCACTAGACCACGGAGGCGGTTAAAATATTTTAATGGCGACATACTTAGTGAAGATGGTGGTAACTAGCGGATAGCGGTAGGTGGATTAAAAACTTGCCTTCCGATCTACCAAACCAATTATAATATACCTCCTCACTGGGATCCAAACTAGCTGGATCTGAAACCGGTCATCTAACCTCTTCTAATCTAACTTCTTTAAGTTTCTGATTTCTACTTATTTAAGTCGCGGGAGGAATGCTATGAGATAGATAGATAGCTGAGATATTGAAGATGGTATTGCTGCAGCGTACGTAAAAAACACGCGTTTACTGATTTCTTCACGTGTGAAGATACAGATACTTACTTTTAATAAGTTTGGCTTTTACTACAAGCAATCACAAGTCATGTAGCCCACGTGAGCAAAGCCGCAAGTAAAGCTTAATGAAACAACTTAGTTTTTCTTAATGTTTATTATTCCAATTTCCTAAAATCAAATATTTTTGATGCTCCTCGTAGATAAGTACACCTTTTATGTAGATATTGGTTGAGAAAATACTACCAAATAATACTACCTACTAACTACCCTTTAAACTCTGTATTTTAGTTTGGGAGTAAATAAATGTATTAGGTACAGTAAAAGCATATAAGTACCATATTTAAAGCGAAATAAAAAGTCTCTCTTTGTCTTTGTGTTAGTTGGTGTTTTGTTCTTATCTTTACGGGATCGTATCCAATAATTAATTCATTTCAAGTTACAGATCAACTGTGAGTACCATAAGGGTTGCTTGACACTAGCATGACACTAGTGATAAAAATAATCATATTCGCCAAATGAGTAGTGAAATCTGCTAATTCAATATAACCCAAAACATCACGGAGGACTAATCATTAATTGTTTTCAGAAAAGTGTAATAAGAGAAAGTAGTCTTTAATATCTGAAATGAAAAATGTTGTATTATAAATACTATACAATACAGAAATATTTTAACAGTTAAACAAGTAAGAAGTTTATAGATGATTGATCCAACCGAGCCCATGGTCTGCACGCCGACGGGCGTTACGCCCATGGCGGTGACGTTGATGGGCGTCTGGACGCGCTGCAGCAGGATGTACACCGCGCGCTGGTTGGGCAGGTCCATGCTCTCCCACGGCGTCCCGTACACCGCGTCCTTCAGCTTGTTGCTCTGACATAAAATATATTGATACGGTAAAGCCCAACTGCACCCATAGTCGGAATATAACCGAGATTACCTACTTATAGTTGAAAATGGATATACATACACTAAACCTAAAGTTTTATTACACTGAGCAAGCAAACATGAATACGTTCCACTAAACCCAGCAATATTACTGAATCTTATCCCTTAATCTGTTATGTCGCAGTAAACTGGTGAAAATGCCGTTCAATTGCACAGCTATTTTAACCAGTCGACTGCGACTCTTACCTATGCCGTTAAAACTAGAACAAAGCCAACTAAGTATTGCTGCTTGGCGGCCGAAATATAGGGTACTAGCTGCCTATTTAGAAGGGTTCTGTGCTAAAGTGCAATCGTGTCAGTGTGTGTGTCAAATTAGTACGTTACAATAGGTAACAGGTACCTACACTAAGTAGGTGACTTAAAGTAACTTCTAAAACCAGCCAAGTAAATTCTATTTTTTAGAAGGAGTTATCTATCAGGTCCTTTTTAATGTGTAAGTAACAACAGTATTTCTAATCATAAAAACAAAATTACAAAACCGTGTGTGACACAGTATTGGAGAAGAATATGAGCTGTAAAGTTTGTATTTGTGTTCGACTTACTTCTGTTTCAACGACTTCAAATGTGATCGAGAATTGGGCAAGTTGATAAAATATTATTACCGTGAGCGGTACGTATCGTGTTAATGCACCTGGTTCCTGCAAGATAAGTTTTCAAATCAACGCAATTTAATTGCATGGCTAAGAACGATAAGCAAAATAGTCTACAGCTAAACGAAGCTTGCTTTTTAGTAAAACTTAAGGTATGGGTAAAAATAATATTTAACTAAAACGGAGATTAACGCAAACTACTTTGTATGGAGACATGCATAGATAAAAGATTTTTTTTAAAATCTTTAGATGAAGGTTATTAGGTTTAGCCAGGCCCTTACGAAAAACTAACAGAGTAGGTACAATAATATGTACCTACCCAATTCTGAGAATTGAACCTATGGCTCTGTCTAAGCACCTAGTACCTATTATACAAAAATAAACGATCAAATAAACGGTATCAGTGCAGCCTCACCCCTGAAGAGCATTCTAAGAGAAGTAGACAGCAAGATGCTAACTGAAATAAATAGTTCAGTCCGAGCAATGGTCCAAAGAAATCCGACAGGTCATCTGTGAAGCTGAACAAAACACAATGATATACGGCGTGCACCTTAATGGGGAATTAGCCTTGAAAATATATAATACAAAATAATTATGACTGTTAAAATTATAGTATACCTACGCTATAGAATAAATTAGAAGGTATTCATTCAAAGGCATTAAAATTGCTCATAACCTTTGCTTGCAAAAATAAAATGAATATCTAGCGTAGGTACCTATTTAAAACTTTATTTTACGAGTTCCTGTATACGACTACACTACTACACACACAAGCTTTAAAAATCAAATTTACAAATAAATGTATTAGGTACCTACAAGGGCGCTGCTTAGTCCAGCGCAGAAGAGAGATTATATTCCAGTCTCCAAGAACGGTAGAACGGCACTGACAAATGTGAAATGCGCTCGCTTCATGGTTTATATAAAAAGTATACAACATACAATACCAACAAAAATATAATGCTTTATTTTTCAGGCTCTTTCATGACGTAGACAAAAGATAAGAAGGGAATTTCCAATAAACCCTCCCTCCTCTCCTCTCCTCCCACCCTTAATTACTAAACAGTATCTATTTACATATTTATCTTTTTAATTTACTAAAGTGCATCGATGAAATTAAGTATACTTATTCGTAATGTCTACTTATAGAAAAACGCTATTGTTTTTGTTTTTAATAAAACATCTAGATCGACAGAGAGCGCTGTTTCATGGTTGTCAGCGCCTTTTAACTGTATAGTTTTATCCAAACCTATTTGCAAGTTTAGGCTTCCTTCACTGAATTTAAAACTCTTATAGGTATGTACTATACGACCTACTATCTTACTCTTATAGTATCCACTCCCGTTTATTTTACCTACCTATTATTTTATCCTGCTTCTCCCTGTGACCAACACGGACCCTTGCCAACCATAAAGGCTTCGAAACGGCAGGAATTGTGTAATATGTTACGTAAACGCGGGTAGATAAATAAATAAATAAAATTTGTTTACGCTCACACCAATTATCTAGCCCAAAATAAGCTTCTATTGAAACCCGTTAATATGGTTAAACTAGATAACGGATAAATATACATAAACATAGAAAAACACCCAGACCTGAAATCAATTCAGAAACCCGGGGCCTCAGAATTGGCGCGACGCCAGACCCGGCAATCGGTACAAAGTGTTAATAATTTAAATGTGTAGTGTTCGCATAAAATTATAAAAACAATATCTTACCTTACTATTAATTTGTGATGTTTTACAATATCTATTAATTTTGAACGTATTATTTTATTTTCTTGAAAATTCAATAACCCAGCATTTAAAACTTTATTACAGCTATTTCCATTTGCAGTTGTTTGAGCTATAAGCTTTGGGAGATGACATAGATTATATTTCATAGTTTTAATGTGACCTATTATTTGAAATACTAAGAGAGATAGAAAAATGTCATTCATGCATATAACTATACTGACACCGTAAGAAAGATAGTAATTGAAAAATGTCGTCAGTATGTAATGATCTTCATTACTGTATCCTGGAACCGTGACATATACAGAGAACTGGATAGAGTAGTTCGCCGGTCGGTGGCTTGGAGTAACGCCATGCTTATAGTTGTTATATATTGGCGCAAGGTTGAATAGAGTCATTGCCCACAATGCCCAAGTTGTCATAATTACGGTGAAATAATGTGACAGCTGATTAACCTTGTTATTTATCTGTGAAGTATAAAACAAACATTAAATTTGCCGCGTTGACTTTTTATTTCAGAAAAAGTAAAAGCATACCTACCGTAGCTACCATAGCTACCGTACAATTGTTCCCTTACTACTATTAATAAAAAATACATGAAATTGGCTAAACGCTAAACTCGAAGCTAGAATGCGAAGATAATTAATTAACATTAGATTTGTGTAGGCTTCGTGTAGGCTCGCTCTCACACAAATTTCAGATTTCCTGCCTAATCTCAACGCTCTGCCACTGTTTGGGAACGTAGTCTTCTATTAAAATGAATTGAATTCGAAAAATAACACGATATCAGCTAAGATCTACTCAGTATTAAATAATCATGCAGGTTCCTACATCCTTCTCATGGTCAGTCCGCAAGGACTCCTTTTTTAGGGTTTCGTAGTCAACAAGAAACCCTTATAGTTTCGCCATGTCCGTCTGTCTGTCTGTTTCCAGCCTAGCTCATAGACTCTTAGTAATAGAAAGCTGTAATTTGGCATGGATATACATATTAATCACGCCGACAAAGTGTTGAAGTAAAATTTAGAAAAATATTTTTTTTTAAGGTTACGTCCCCTACTTGTGAAGTGGGGATGTCATTTTTTTTCCTGTCTACCCCATAATGTGGGGTGTCGTTGGATAACAATTTCAAAAATATTGCGGGTTTGTGAAAACAGTTTTTTGATTGAGGCATCTGTTTGTGAACTATTATGCTCAAGCTTAATAAACCTTATTAAAGTGCAAAATTTTGTTAGAGTCAAGTGTCCCCCCCCCTGCCAGCCAAATAGTTGATTTTGGATACGTGAAAAAATTCACGGTAGTTGTATATATGATGAAGTTAAAAGAAAAACTATCACAGCTAAGTAGGCTTTAAAACTTTACGAGTAACAGTCGACCAACTTATAAAATGTACTTAGCGCAGTACAAATTCCTCATTGGGAACTACTTAAATAACGTTGTCAGGTATGTGAAACCGGTAGTATCTACATTTAAGTATATGAGCCATTTAAAAATATAGGTACGCATTATTGAGATGGGCTCTTAGAGCATTAAACCAATAATGCTCTAAGGATGGGCTACGTAAGAAACCCTACGCTGCGCATGGCCCGACGCGCACTTGGCCGGTTTTTTAATTTATATGTAGACGAAATGCAAACATTGGGGCTGTTAGAATTTGAGAGTAATTCAAATATCGTAAAAACTATCTAACCAAGTTAAAGACTTACAGAAAACGAAATTAGTTTCTATGTACCTACTTACAAGAATCTACTGTTTTGTTATCATATAAATATGAAGTCATAATGAATATATCCTTTCACATTTTATACATATTGATTATTGATCACACTCAGTGTGAAGAAGGAGCGTTATCTACTGTGCCCGGTCAGCGATTACTAACTTTCGCTAAGGCCGGTCATCGGATGAGTGATCAAGAATGTTTAATCTCGAGCTCCTCCGTGCTTTGGAAGACACGTAAAGCCGTTGGTCCCGGCTGCACAAGCAGTCATTAATAACCATCATCCCCATTGGACGCGCGTAGTGTTTATGGCCCGTTCTCCATGTGGTTTCCCATCCATAGGGAAGGCTCGTAGTAACCCAGCAGTGAGGACATAAAATGCTCTGGTGATGATGACACTCATTGTATCCCATTATTGATGATGAATATCAATAAATGGGGAAACTTAAAAGAATACCAACCTCTTTATTATAATCACCCATATCTTTAAAATGGGATAAATGAAATTTCTTGACTAAATTATAAGTTATAGAACCATATTCTTTATTTGACGGCAGAGAAATCCTGTACTGCAACGAAAACAATCTTTGACTAAAAAGTATTTAGTGATAATTATTATGTTGCGTCGCGCCTGATGATTCTCGACCAGCAACACGCAATCTGTCATATTTGCGTGGTTCGAGTAAAAGGAGTAAGCTGTTATACAGAACTACCTGTATATAGTCGCTTCTGGCTTCTCTTCATATATACGTGCGAGAGCATCGCTCATACATTTTGCAAATTATTGTTAAAACTAAAGATTCTTCAAGTATTGGTGTTTATTAATCATTACAAGATATCACGAAGATCTGCATTTTCATTTTCATCTGCATTTATGTAGCAAAATACATAAATTTTGGCGACCGTGACAGGACACAAATTCATCGAGTTTGCAATCGTGAAGAAGCCGAGGTACTACGTGACAAATTTGCTACATCCTTGATGAGCAGTAAGATTACCAGATTCACGAAGCATTTCTGAAGTTAACCAAAACACCAAGACGGAGCATTGAAGTGGAGTACAACGCAAATTAATTCAACGGGACACGCACATCTCTTCCACCGAGGCCAGTGATTAACTAAATAATCACCCTACAGTGACGAAAATTCAGCAGAAATATAAGATAAGTGCCCCTTTGTCCTCAATTCAATCCTATTTTATCCAAATTCCATTCCAAAATTCGCTAAACTCCACAATTCCACACCAATTCCCGTATACCATCTACCCACTCAATTAAAATATCAACTAAATTAAAATTGTTTTTCATACCAAATCTTTTACTAATTTGCCCATTTTGTATTACTTTTGTGGTCTACAAATAGTCACAATACAAAATCCAATTTAATTTTATCCTTCTATTTAAAATTAAAACACTTTGAGCAAAGATTTTTGTGCAATTAACATATTGATTAACAATAAGTACTAGTGTTCTAAATGAGTTATGAACAGCATTAATATCTATGAAACATCTTTTTTAATAACCCACTTACTACCTTTTAAAATAGAAAAATTCAAATAATTTCTAATTAAAAAATCTTTCATGTATTTAACAATATAATATAAACTAGTCTGGTGAATAATAGTGTTACCTTTTGGTTCAAATTATTTTCATTATCTAAAATCATTTAACTGATAATTCCAGGTGAAAACTTGTGTTTCTGAGACTATAAGCCATTGAATTTGATAACGACGTCGCGTCACCGAGCCCAGCGGAACCGGTTTTTTATCAACTATTAGCCGCCAGCTGATCGAGTGCCACTGTGAGAGGAATAACAGATAAGCGAAAAAAAAAATATTAGTTAATCGCCGTTCTTATTCAATTAATATCTCGTTATAACTGTATCTTCTTGCGCTTTTATTTGCAATTGTTGGTTCCTTTGGCGTTTGAACGCTTTTGTTATCATTTGATATTACCAATTACATCCAATCGATTTGTTTTTCTAATATAATAAGTGTAAATTATCTCAGCCACAATGACAAATGAGCAACTTAAGGGTACTATTACGTTGAGGGAATTAGTCGCAAGGCGCAGTTCTATAAAAGGCCAAATAACGAAATATAAAAATTATTTGGATAAAGTTTCAAAGTCAAGTTTTCCTTCCAATCTGGAAATTGCCGAGCTTACTCTTAAACTAACTAAATTCGAGGCATTATCTACAAAGTTCGACGACTTGCAAAGTCAGATAGAAGTGATAAACTCTGATGATTTAGATGCCGAGCTTGATGAGCGTGAGGCAATCGAGCAGGATTTTATAGCGGCTATAGCCACTACCAAGACTATTTTAAACAGCTGCAAGTCGTTTGACGAATCACAGCGACGTGATTCTTTTTGTCCATCTGCTCGGTCTCCTCCCGATGATCATGATCTCGGTGTGAAGCTGCCACAAATTAACATCTCCAAATTTGACGGTTCCTACTTTCGATGGCTGGAATTTCGAGATACTTTTAGTAACTTAATCCACAATAATAAACGTTTGTCAGAAATACAAAAATATCATTATTTAATCTCATACTTAGAGGGTGAAGCCGCTCGTATCTTATCTAATCTCGAAATTTCATCCAAAAATTATATTGAAGCCTGGGGTTTGTTGTGTGCTCGATATGACAATAAGCGGTTATTAGTGAACCATCACTTAAAGTCTTTATTCAACATGCAACCAGTTTCTCGAGAATCTGATAAGGCACTTCGTTTTCTGATCGATCACGTAACAAAGAATTTACGCGCTTTGTTTAGTTTGGGCCAGCCCACGGACAAGTGGGATCTTATTTTAATCTACATGATAACCTCAAAATTAGACAATATTACATTGTTAAAATGGGAGGAGCAGAGGGAACATTTTGAAGATTTACCAAACTTAGATCAATTTTTCAAGTTTTTAAGCAACAGGGCAGATGTTCTCGAATCTTTAAACAATAACAAAACTCATACTTATCAAACTAAAAATCAACATATTCAAAATATTCCTTCTACTTCGTACAACCATAATAATAACAATTACAAACAATTTAAACAGGATCAAAGAAATCAACAACTAAAATCATTTTCATCTATAAATCAAAAAACAACTTTCGTACATACATGCATTATATGCGACCAAATTCATAAAATATACGATTGTCCCGTTTTTAAATCAAAAGGTGTCAATGAACGATTAGCCGACGTTGCGAAATATAAACTTTGTGCTAATTGCTTAAGGCAAGGTCACGCGCCTGAGAACTGTATTTTAGGTTCGTGTCGGGAATGCAACAAAAAACACAATACTTTGCTTCACAAGCCAAACGACAAAGATACAAATAAAACAAAAATCAATCAACCTGAGTCTTTGGTCAATTATTGTAGCGAAAACAGTGACGTAATATTGTGCACTGCTATGATTCGCGTAAAAAATCCTAAAACAAATGAATCACTTTTGGTTCGCGGATTACTTGACTGCGGCAGTCAGTCGACATTTATTAGTAGTTCGCTTCGTAACGCGTTATCACTTGAAACTCGTCCTATTGATCGGAGCATAATAGGTATTGGGAATAGCGCGGTGACTAATATTGTCGAATGTTGTTCTATTGAATTGCAGTCAAGGTGTTCAGATTTTAATGTTAATTTTTCTTGTCTTGTTATGGATGAGTTAACGGGTAAATTGCCAAGGTACTTGATAGATATTCGCATGTTAAATATACCTAAAAATATAATCTTAGCCGATCCAAATTTCCATCAGCCATCAAATATTGATGTTTTAATTGGCGCCGACTTATTCTGGAACATTGTTAAATGTGATCAGAAAAGTTTAGGTGCGGGAAAACCTGTACTAAGAAGTTCTCATCTGGGGTGGCTTGTGGCCGGCCCCATTAAAGTAAACAAATCAAAATCTATTTTATGTAATCATTCAATCACTTTATCATTAGAACAAAGGGTTGACGATTTAGTCACAAAATTCTGGCAACTTGAAGCAGTTCCCGAACGCTCCAAACTGAACTTGGCTGAGAACGCTGTTGAATCCCACTTTCTATCTAATACCACTCGTCTCCCATCAGGCAGATTTAGTGTCAGACTACCTCTAAAGGAGTCACCTTTATGCCTCGGAGACTCCCTTTTCATGGCAAAAAAGCGTTTCAGCTACTTAGAAAGGCGTTTCCGTAAAAATCAAGATTTAAAAACTCAATATGCCAATTTTATACGCGAGTATGAAGAACTCGGTCATCTTTCAGCGGCTCCTGTAAGCAATCTAAATACATATTTTTTATGCCATCACGCAGTTTTAAAACAAAATAGTGAGTCGACAAAACTTCGCGTGGTCTTTGACGGCTCCGCCCCCACTTCTTCCGGATTCTCTGTTAATGACATCTTGTTGGTAGGCCCCAATGTACAAAGCTCGCTTTTCTCCATTTTATTGCGTGCTAGATTGTTTAAGTACCTCTTAACCGGCGACATCGAGAAGATGTACCGCCAGGTCCAAGTTGATGAGAGTGATCGATATCTGCAGGTAATATTATGGAGAGAAGATGAGTCGCAGCCTCTAAAAACAATGCATTTAAATACTGTCACTTATGGAATAGGAAGTGCCAGCTATTTGGCTACTAGATGTCTTTGGCAGGCCGGAGAGGAGTGTGAGGACGAAACTATAAAAACTATTATACAGCAAGATTTTTACGTTGACGATCTGCTTACGGGAGCTGATGACGAGCAAACATTGCAATACATTCAAAAATCCGTTTCAAAGGCACTTGACTTGGCCTGTTTCAAATTACGTAAATTTAAATCAAATTCAAAGGTCATTCAATCAAATGTTAATCCAAATGATCAAAGTTTAACCTTCAGTGAGTCACGGAGCACACTTGGATTGGGTTGGAATCCTTCTGAGGATTGTCTATTTTTTCCAATTGAAATTCCAGCGCAGACTAATCAAGCTACAAAAAGAACTATCTTGTCATCTGCTTTTAAAATCTTTGATCCGTTGGGTTTACTTAGTCCCATCATAATACAACCTAAAATACTTTTACAATCTTTGTGGAAAGAGAAACTTGACTGGGATGAAGTTGTTCCACAAAACATTCAGGATCAATGGGATAAATTTAGAAATGGTTTACATCTACTCTCATCCTTTTCGATACCTCGTCGTGTTCTTAGCGATTCTCCAATCGAAATTCAATTGCATAGCTTCTGTGACGCTTCTCAGCTAGCCTATGGCGCTTGTGTTTACTTAAGGACTATTAATGTTCACGGTGAAGTAAGCGTCAAGTTACTGTGCTCCAAATCAAAGGTAGCTCCTTTGCATCCCACTACTATTCCTCGCCTAGAGTTGTGCGCAGCCTTGCTGTCAGCCGAACTTTGCAAAACGGTTATTGAATCACTACGAGTCAAACCTTCTAAGTACTTCCATTGGAGTGACTCTCAAGTAGTGTTAGGATGGCTTAACGGCGATCCCTCCAAATTAAAAATTTTCGTTGCGAATAGGGTCTGTGAAATATTGGAAACCACTGTTGCTAACAATTGGCGCTATGTCCCAACTAAATCAAATCCCGCAGATCTTATATCTAGAGGTGTAAGTACTAATCATCTTTTAAATCTGGATCTGTGGTGGTCAGGTCCCGACTACTTGCTACAGTCTGAATCTGATTGGCCCTGTTCAAAGGTGGAAGCAAAGGATTTGCCAGAAATGAAAGCCACTATAGTCACTGTCAATTTTAATTCAATAAACTCAGATTTCATAACCTTTGAAAATTATTCCAGTTTTACCAAAATTCAAAGAACACTTGCATATGTCAGACGATTTATTCATAATCTCAAAAATCCAAATAAAAGAAAATCAGGATATTTAAAGCTAGATGAATTAAATGACTCATTTGATTTACTTTGTCTAATGGCACAAAGGGAAAGTTTTTCCCAAGATTACGGCAAGTTAATGAAGAAAATACCTCTAAGTCCTAAATCAAAAATTCTTTCACTGTCGCCATTTTTAGACCAAAATAATATCATAAGAGTGGGTGGTCGCATAAAGGCTGGATCATACAAATACGAAAAGAAGCATCCGATTCTTTTGGATGGCTCCCATCACTTAACAAAACTGTTGTTCGCCAGCGAGCACAAACGCTATTTACACGCTGGTCCTCAACTACTTCTGTCAATTCTCCGGGAATCAGTATGGCCTGTGAACGGGAGGCGTCTTGCGCGAAATACAGTTCACAGGTGCGTGGTGTGCCGGCGATTACAGGGCAAAACCTTGTGCCCAAAGATGGGAGACCTTCCATCCCAACGTGTAAACGTTGATTATCCGTTTGTTTCAGTAGGGGTTGACTTTGCCGGCCCATTTTTTACTCTGAATCGAAAGGGTCGTGGCGCTAAGTTACAAAAATCATATCTTTGTTTGTTTGTCTGCCTAAGATACAAGTGCGTCCATCTCGAGGCGGTTAGCGATTTGACTAAAGACTCATTCATTCAAACACTTAACCGTTTTACTTCGCGAAGGGGAAAACCAATGGAGATTTTCTGCGACAATGGTCGCAATTTTGTGGCAGCAGCACGAGAATTAAATGAGTTTCTAAAATCTAATAATTGTGCTCTTTCTGACTATGCTGGTCAAGAGGGCTTTAAGTTCGTTTTTACTCCTACATACGCTCCTCACTTCGGTGGCATTTGGGAAGCTGGCGTAAAATCCGCAAAGTACCATGTCAAACGTGTCATGGGCAATTCACATTTTACTTTTGAGGAGTTAAGCACACTTTTTGCTCAAGTTGAAGCAATTTTAAATAGCCGTCCAATTTGTCCCCTATCTTCCTCTCCTGATGACCTTTTAGCTCTTTCCCCGGGGCACTTTCTCATAGGAAGAAAAATGACGTCATTGCCAATGCCAGATTTTACCACATACAAGGAGTCGCATCTTAGCCGCTACGCTCGCTTGGAACAAGTGCATCAACATTTTTGGCGACGGTGGCAACGAGAATACATAGGAGAGTTACAGCAAAGATCTAAGTGGAAGACTAATACATCTACTCTGCAAGTTGGAGAGATGGTGTTGCTACAAGATGACAACGCTCCACCTCTGTTATGGAGACTTGGAAGAGTGTCTCGATTGTTTCCTGGACAGGATGGCATCACAAGAGTAGCAGAGGTTGTGACTACTCGAGGACGTGTACGAAGACCCTTGGTGCGTTTGTGCCCATTGCCTTCCGTGCAGGATTTGCAAAGTTGAAAGCCAGAGTCTTTCAACGGCCGGGAGTATGTTGCGTCGCGCCTGATGATTCTCGACCAGCAACACGCAATCTGTCATATTTGCGTGGTTCGAGTAAAAGGAGTAAGCTGTTATACAGAACTACCTGTATATAGTCGCTTCTGGCTTCTCTTCATATATACGTGCGAGAGCATCGCTCATACATTTTGCAAATTATTGTTAAAACTAAAGATTCTTCAAGTATTGGTGTTTATTAATCATTACAAGATATCACGAAGATCTGCATTTTCATTTTCATCTGCATTTATGTAGCAAAATACATATTATTATGAGGAGCTCGCCGGTCTGCGAGTGCTGAGGTTAAGCAACTTTCGCGAAGGCCGGTCATCGGACGGGTGACCAAAAATTTATCATCTCGAGCTCCTCCGTGCTTCGGAAGGCACGTTATGCTGTTGGTCCCGGCTGCATTAGCAGTCGTTAACAACCACCAATCCGCATTGGGCCCGCGTGGTGGTTTATAGCCCGTTCTCCCTATCCATCCATAAGGAAGGCTCGTGCCCCAGCAGTGGGGACATAAAATGAGCTGATGATGATATTGATGATGATTGTCATACGTTTTTACCGCTTCGTTGCCCCAGTGGCAATGCACTCGGCTCTATAGCCTGAGTAGATATGAGCGCCGGCCGGTACCGTGAGTTGCGAAAGTTTACGACTTGCTAATCTGATCGCAATCGAAGTGGTAGAGCCACGCTGCACTGCAGCACGAGCAGGCTTACCCGGTGTAATGCCATACCACCCATTTTCAGAATATCGGCGTGAAATAGCGGTACTCGTTGCTGTTGCGTTTCGACCGGCGTGCGGTGTGAGTGAGCCCTTCCAAACTTGATCTTAAGGGGGGCACCGACAGATACCTACTATGGAGGAGACTGTCGCTTAAGCGTCGTCCATTACTTGAAATGGAGAAGCCGGCCTTGCTTTTCATGTGCATATGCATAGCGTAGCCCCTTCCCTGCCGCTCTTGACATCTCTTACCTGATTACTGACCGGGATACAAAATATTAATTTCTTTCACGCGCCAGTATTTGTGCCTATGTCAGGGGGGATAATATGAGTATCCTTCGCTTCGGCAACGCAATTCGCAACCTTCAAGTTTCTCCATCCTATGACTGCACTAGACTACGCCGACCACCCACGCGTCCCTGCTTGTATAGGTCCTAAGGCGGTAATACCGCTACTGACCTTCTTTTTTAAAGAGCGTCAAACGGTGTCAGACGGCATCAGACTCTCTTCTAACGGATCCCCTGGGCGGAGGTATTCGGAAAATTCAATGCCCACCACGACATACAACTTGACCACGCGGGAAGACCTGTTCATGACTTCGCTTTGGCATACAGTCTGTTCCAACTGGTTACCGCGCCTACGCAGATTCCAGATGTGGAGGACCATATTGGACTTTTTGCTGACTTCGAAAACTGAACGTCCCGATTGCGCATCGTTATAGCCAGCCAGTGAATGGCAAAACTGTAACTATTAAATAAAGCCAATTCCTTACATAACCATGAATAAATAAAAACACTTACCCATGTCACTACGGCCAAACAAATAGTAATTATTTTATCGCCTAAATCGACAAAAGTTAACCTCTTAAAGTTTTGAACTAAGTAGTTGATAATTACTATCAAACAGAAAGACGCCTGAATTTTTAAGTAGCACAGGTACGTCATCCGAGCCCATCGCTGCTTGGCACTCCCACTAAGCACATCGCACGGCCAGGCACCCATGGTCATCAAGAAGAATCTGACAATCTTCATGTATGTAAGAGACATAGGATCTGAGGCCCTGCAATAATAATATAGTGATATGGTGAATAGCTCTTGTTGCATCCATAAAAATCAAAATTGGTTATTAGTTTTGTAAATTAAAAAGACTTATCATAGTGGCGAAATTATAGCTTTAATTGAAATTTTATTAGATAGCAGTTAGGAAGCAAATGGTGTGTATTCGATTCGACCTACTTACATTTGGAATGAAATGGTAGACAGAGACCAGTGGGTATGTGGCTACTACGCTACTGTGCATCGGGGTATTTAAAATATGATGGAAAATAAAAGTGTGACAGAACATAATTGGAAAAAGGTCTATTACGAAAATGTCAGTATCGACCTTCGTTATCTGTTGATCATCATCACCGAGTTTGGTAGAACAAAGTAGACAAAAAAGTAGGCCCAGTCGTGCTATAAATAATTTCGGTACTTGCTTTTATTAAGGTGATCGAATGGTGAATAAAATCTCGCATTCGACACAATGCCGACAAAATAATCATTTTCTGTAAAAGAAATACCTTTTTAGTAAGGTATTGTGGTTATTCGGATCTGGTTTTGGTCAATTCCCTAACATAAATCTCACTGTATTACACTACACGACCTCTCTTTATTGAACTAGTCTGACCTTGCCTAAGAGCTCAAGCGTCGAATACACAATAGAATTTTAATTGTTATCGGCCACCTGCTGGTCGCTCGACGCTCAAGGGGCTAATAACCAATCAAGAAACTTTTCATATATTAAATACGAAAAACAGCAAAAAAGTAATAGTAAAGTACTAATCGGTACCTATTAGGTATGGTATAGGGCATACGGTAAAGCCAGTAAAGAGCTTGCACTACCGAATAGTACGCAGTGCTTCTATTAATAATAATATTATATCGGTTAGAAATTTGTGTGTCAGTAATTAATGTTTTTGTATGTGTGTGTGTGTGTGTGTGTGTGTATGTGTGTCTTCAAAATATATATTTACTCTTTCTTTGGTAGTGCATACTCTTGGTAGTGCATACTCTTGGTAGTGCATACTCTTTGGTATTGCGTACTCCTTGGTGGCTTTACCCTAATTAGAACTAAAGATAATTCCCAGGAACGGAACTACCAGATTAGGTTTAATTTTACTATAATTACAATAAAAAATCACTTTATTTATTTTATAATTTTTTTTTGTTTTATTATTTAGAGCTTGAGATCATGTGACTAGACTACCCTTACATGAAAGCTGGAACCGCAGATGTTCCTACGTAATTAATGCCTTTTGATCATCATCATCATCAGCTCATTTTATGTCCCCACTGCTGGGGCACGAGCCTTCCCTGTGGATGAATAGGGAGAACGGGCCATAAACCACCACGCGGGCCCAGTGCGGATTGGTGGTTGTTAACGACTGCTAATGCAGCCAACGGCTTTACGTGCTTTCCGAAGCACAGAGGAGCTCGAGATGATACATTTTTGGTCACCCATCCGATGACCAGCCTTTGCGAAAGTTGCTTAACCTCAGCACTCGCAGACCGGGCGCGTTAACCACTGCGCCATCGAGCTCCTCATTTGATATTTTAGTTAAAATTATTAATACTTAATTATGTCTGAATATTATATTTTAAGTATAAATAAATAGAAACAAAAATATCTTCACTAACGGCTAAATAAACCGGCATTCATTTATCGAATTTAGATCCATCGATATAGTAATAGACTTCCAGAAAAGTATGATCGACACAGTCTTACTAATAGCCCGTAAGTACTTCATTGTCCAATTGTTAAGTCTTATAATTATCAACTGACATGTGACAGTTTAATATTATAAAGAATGAAAAAGATAATAATTTAATCCATTGAAAATATATATGTGTAGTTCTCTTATGACATGAATTATTAATATAATATTGATGGCTGAAATTGTTTTTGTTTTAAAACCATAATGAAGAACTAGGAGAGTACTAAAATTATAAAATTCTAAGTAAACTTGTAGTGCTAGAAGGAACGCTAGCAATAAGAAAGATTTCACACATTATTTTATAGGAAATCCTGTTCAGTGGTTCTTGGAATCTTTTGAATGCGTACGTAACAAGCGTTTGCGCACCGAATCTCCCGAAGAAAATGATCGATTTTCAGAATTCAAAAATGAAATGAAAGCTTTACTCATAGCCTAGAAATCCGACCAAGACTCCGTCCTTACATCATGGAAATCTGACCAAGATTCGGTGCTAAAAAAACTTGTATCCGAGGTAGGAGAGGTAAAGATGAAATGTAGCAATATTCAAAAGTGTAACCAGGAACTTGAAAAATCTCTAGAGTTCATTAACAAGCAATTTGAAGACATGCGAACAAGAATAAAAAATCTAGAAGGGGACAAAAGGGAAAACCAAGACTACATATTATCACTCGAGACAAAAATCCAAGAACTACAGCTTATGTCCCGCTCTGCTGCTATTGATCTTCGCAATATTCCTCCAAGCGATAAGGAGAATGCAGTATTCTCCTTACAAAAATTGTGTGTAGCATAGGTAATGCATTGAACATGAGCTTTCAGCAGGAAGACCTGCGAGATATTTACAGGGGACCTGGTAAGCCCGGAACAAACAGAAGTATTGTGGTCGAATTCAATAAGGTGCAGACAAAATACGATCTCCTTACCTCAGTACGTAAATTCAATAAGTCTCGCAGACCGGAAGACAAACTAAACACTCAACTTATCGGACTGACACAAGTCAGGACCCCCATCTATATTGATGAACACCTGTCACACTTAACGAAGAAGCTTTTCTATGAAGCCCGCACCTACGCCAAGAAGAATGGGTATAACTTCTGCTGGACTTCGAACTCCAAAGTGTTCCTCCGGAAGGAACAGGGTACAAACCAGATTCATATCAAAACAGAACATTGCTTACGTGACCTCAAGAGTGGTCAATGACTATCCTATAACCTTTGTACGAGTATGCTGTCAGGTACTTTTTCCGTGCTACAGTTATTTAGTAATAGTAAGTTATCTTGGATTTGTTTAATACAAGAATGTCAAACTATATGTAAAAAAAAGTCAACAAACATGCTCACATAAAACACACAAACACGTCGCACCTACAAACACTCAGCCATCTCACACAATTATACATAATTCTCACATATTAGAGGGAATTGGTAACAGCAAGTCTACAATATATTCCGATAGCTGCCTTCCACATAATATTATCTCTGATGACTATTGCCAGTCAGAATTGCATTTTAGTTTTTTGTTACTTGTTAATACATACAATCACCATATTGCCTTTAGTTTTAAAATTAAAATGCCTAATAAATTAAATCAAGTAGATCCCAAGTCGCAAATAAAAAAGGAGTATAAGTCTTTACAGAGCTCGATTTAGATACTGTAACAAATGAACTAGATTCATTTAATATTGCTAAATCTCTCAAATATCAACCTAGTCAATGTCTACAAATATTAGGTAATCCAAATAAGTATCTTAAAATCATTCATATGAATATCAGAAGTATACACAAAAATATTGACCATTTCACAGCTTTACTTAGTAACATAAAATTCGACCTTGATATCTTAATTCTAAGCGAGTGTTGGCTTAAGAACTATAACAAAATACCTCAGTTTGATGGATATAATTCATTTCATACCAATAATAACAGATTACAGAATGACGGAGTTGTGATCTTCGCAAAACTAGGCTTGAATATTGTCGTGTGGGAACTCAGATTTGAAGAGGGTAACTGTTTGGTTTGTTCTATCGATGATAAGTTTGCGCTTATTGGTATCTACCGATCCCCATCGTATCCTAATATAGATAATTTTATATCTAGTCTAAATAACCTTGTGCATAACCTCAATACATTTAAAAACATTTCTCTATTGGGTGACATTAACATCGATATAAAGAACAATAACTCTGATAGATTCTCTTATCAATACCTTAACTCCACCGCGGCCCACGGTCTGCTATCAGCACATACATATCCTACACGTTTGAATAACTGCCTAGACCATGTACTTTTGAAAACAAACCTTACTGCCAGAGTTATGGTTTTTGACTTCACAATAACCGATCACTCTCCAATTATGCTGTCTTGAAAGTGGTTCGAATAAATCCTAAACCACTCAGGACAATTGTTAGGACAGACTACGCATCCATTAAAAGAGCTCTCAACGATGCTGACTTCTCTTCTGTCATGTGCACCCTCGATGCAGATCAAGCAGCTGATGACTAAGTAACCATCATTACCAACACTATAAACGCTCATACTAAAACGATTGTGACAACTCGTTGAAAAAATACCCTAAGACCATGGATCACTCCGGGGTTGCTCCGATGCATCCGTAACCGGGATAAAATTCATGAAAGGTTACGTCATAATCCGGAAAATCATATAATCAAGGTTACTTATAAAAGGTACCGCAACTTTTTAAATAACCTCCTTCATAAACTAAAGCGCGAATATCAAAGTGCAAAATTTGATAAGGCAAAAAATAACCCCAAAGCTATGTGGAATATGGTAAAAAAAGTGACTAACTCCACTCACAACGTAGAACCTCCACGTGAACTCCTAGGTAAGAACACCGATCCCCATGTAGCTCTTAACTCTGTTAATAAATATTTTGTCAGTATAGCGAACAATTTGGCTGCTAAAATTACTCCCCCACAAGCAACTTTCCCTTCGGCACCCGTTGAACTGGTGAGCTCCCTAGTACTAACCGAGATCGACCCTGAAGAGGTAGAACCCATTATCTGTGGTCTTCGTGACGATTGCTCTCCAGGATGGGATAAAATCTCACCTGCGGTTGTGAAAGTATCCCGAAACGCTCTGATACCGCCAATAACACATATGTGTAATCTTTCAATTACGTCTGGTGTCTTTCCTAAGGTGCTGAAGAGAGCACTTGTCAGTCCTATTTTTAAGCAGGGTGACAGAGAGGATGCTGCTAATTATAGACCGATATCGGTCCTGCCCGTTCTTTCGAAGGTCTTGGAAAGGATATTACACAATGCTCTTGTCAAATTCTTAGACAAATATAACTTGATAGCGAAAAATCAATTCGGCTTTAGATCTGGAATCTTCACTGAAGATGCAGTCACTAGCATCACAAGTGAGGTAGTAGATACCGTATAAGATAAAAGTAAATTGCGCATGCATCATTCCTAAACACAATCACTTTGTTTTTCTTACCAATCTTACTCACACTCAATAGGTTACATGATAAATTTTGTACGAACATAACATTATCTACGTTTAATTCGTCACTCACTACGTTGCCAAAACCTTTACCATACCATTACCTCCATTTGCATAAGATACTTCAATATCCTCATGCTTAACAAAATCTCTTAACAAATCTCTACGACTACACATGTGAGTAGACGCTCCTGAGTTCAGAATCCACTCTTTTATGGAAGGTGTCATCGCAACCAGAGCGGTGGCAACGTGTGCACGTTGCTGCTTTTCGTTGCGAGGATTGTCAGGACAGTCTATCATTTTATGTGGGCCTTCACAGATGAAACATTTGCATTGCTTATTGGCAGCTTTTTCTTGTGGTTTCTTCTTGAAGTGCTTTTTCTTAGCTATCAGAGCTGTCTCAGCACTAGAACTGCTCTCATTGTAGTCAGTCATTTGTAAGAGGTTTTGGTGTAATCAGTGCTCAAGGTGATATTGGTATTCTCTAAGGCTAGTCTCATCGGTATATACTGCTCAGGGAGTCCTGCTAGCATCGTTGCAGCTAATAGCTCGTCATCAATGAACTTGCCAAGATCTCCTAGTTGCTGAGCAACGTTCAATAGCTCGTTTAAAAACGCTCCCATACTGTTAAACTGATTATACTTGAGACTTACTAGTTTTATTAAAAGTCGGCAACGATTGTTTGGACCTTGTCTTCAAATGCCTTTTGGAAGGCCTCCCACGCCTCCTTCGCCGTTTTGCAAGACCTTACATGGAACTTGCAGTCCTTGCTTACCGATAGACATATTTTACTGAATGCTTTCTGGACTCCTTTTTGGCCTGCGGTATCACTCTCAATAGGCGTGCTCTCTACGTATTTCTATAGGTCGTCATGCATTAATGTGCATTTCATGTCAAACTTCCAGCTTGAATAATTAGTACGTAAACCTAGTTTTTCTGCTCCGTGACATTCTGCAGCGTCTTGTAACATCCTTCTCGTTGTCTGCTTTTATAAAACGAATCTGTTGCTTTTCTTTTACTATTGGCATAAAACAACAACAAATCATTGTCATCTTCTTCCTCTTCCAACAATATTAATAAAAGTTGGTCATCAATGGACATCTTGTCATGTCAACTCAAAGCAAATGAACGAATACACAACTGCGCATCACCACCAACAGCGCAACACTGCCGCCTTGCCCGGAATCAGCGCGGCAGGCAGCACTGCTGCGCAGCACCACAGTGGCAGCAGTGCTGCGGCAGCACTGCTGCCACTTCAGGCCATTTTGCGTTGTGGATAAAACTAGAAGCCTGAATTTTCAGTTACCTTTATTATTACCATGAAGATGTTTAGAGGATATAAATTTTGTTTTTAATTAATATATCAATAGGACAAATTTAATAACCATGAAAAAGTTTATTAAATGATCAACACTTAGTCTATCGTAACTTCTTACATAAAGCTTAAAATTTATTGATTATATTTGGATCAGTAATTGGCCTCTTATAAAAAATAGCAAATACTGCTGATTGACCTGTCCAACCAGCGGTTTTTCGAATACCGTCGATACTAGTTCCAGCCAGTTGAGCAGCTGAGGTAGATGCGTGCCTGGTGCTATGTGCACTGAATTGAATACATTAGTATCGATGCCGCTGTCTGCGAGCGTCTGTTTTATCCAACGCCCTATGGATTGAGATGAAGCTACGCGATGACGATGAGGTCGTTTAGTGGTCAAAATCAAACCATTCTCATTAGGGAGCCCTACTGACGAAGAAAGACCCATAAAAACTTTTAAAGTCTATGCAGGACTGACACAGTAGCGTTGTCTAAAAAAGAGGTAAATCGAGTATAGGCTGCGATTGGCTATAATTTTGTCATCTCTAATACTTATATTAGGAAAGTTTATTATGGACAAGGTCTGTGATCTTTGACCGGTAGCTAATGCCAAAAGCAAAACTAGTTTTTTTGTTAAAACTTCTAAAGATAATGAACTATTTGGGTATTTGGGTACAAATTAGATAAATAATTAAGTACAATACTAGGATCCCATGTCGTATTGTACTTGGGGAAACATGGTTTGATCCTAAACACTCCTTTGAAAAATCTTTTGATCCGTTCATCTTGACCTACACTATTTCCGGAAATAAGGGATAACGCCGAACGATGTAAGGTACCATAGGATGATCCATTTTCTAAACAATTAGATAAAAAGTCTAGGACGTCATAAACCTGAATAGTTAAAGGGTCAGTACCTCTTGTTACGCAATACTCTCACCACAGTTTAAAGCTCGACGTGTACTGGGACTTTGTGTTTTAGATAAGGACGAAAGCATCAGGTTCAGTGCTGTGAGGGACTGGTCGCCTGATGAACGCTTCCCGGATAATACGCTCGCTGCCAGGGAAAGTTGACGGTGCAACGGGTGGGTCTCTCTGAAATTGGAAGAAAGTAACGTCTTCTGTCCGGTGGAAATATTACTTTTTATTTTAAGTGCTAATTGCTGCACTGAAGCTGAATTAAATACTTATTACATTATTACAGTGAAAAAATTAAACGCTTACCCGACCCAGCCAAGAATCGAACCTGGGTCTACCGCAATCCGAGCGGCTGCACTGACCGCTATGCTACCGGGAAGGCTGACGTAAGCGCTGAATTTTGTCACTGGTTTTAATTTTTTGAATGCTTTTTTTAGCAGCAGAGTGCCATCTATCCAACGGTCATTGCAACCGCAATCCGGGCGGCTGCACTGACCGCTATGCTACCGGGAAGGCTGACGTAAGCGCTGAGTTTTGTCACTGCTTTTTTTTTCGGATTTCAGCTTCAGTGCAGCAATTAGCATTTAAATTAAAAAAGTAAAATTTACTGTAGCGTATATATTACTTTTAAGTTTAAAGTTAAACTTTTGTGAAGATCAGAATTGGTTATGTGTAGATTTAAATATGTGTGAAAAAAATACTTTTACTTTTCATAGCGATGCTCATGGTTGTAATAGATGGTTGGACCACTGCATTGTCACTGAATCGGCGCAGGAGACTGTTGTTAGAGTGTTAGTACAGTATGACGTGTATTGGTCGGATCACTATCCGCTTATAATAGAATGTGATTTAAATTAAAACTTCAGCCTAAAGTTACAGAACTTCAATCGAGGTCTGTAAACCGTGTTATATGGGGCGAAAGACACCCACAACAGATTAAAAGATATCATGACCTGTGTCATTCTAAGTTAAGGGTGATAGATTTTCCACAGGAACTTAGTGAATGTTGTGATGGATTTTGCTCTAAAAAAGATCATCATCTGGTTCTTGATAAGATGTATTCTGATATTGTAGATATTTTGTCACAGGCGGCAATAAAAACATATAGGGAAAATTGTAAAAAAGGGAGAGGTAATATCATAGGGTGGAATAAGTACGTCTCGAGTGCTCACCGGGAGGCGCGGCTTAGGTTTCAATTGTGGATTCTTGCGGGACGGCCGACCAGTGGTCGCATATTTGATGAGATGTCGGAAGCGAGGAGACTTTTTAAGGCTAAGTTAAAATGGTGTCAAGACAAGAACAACTTAAAATGGACATCATCGCTTCTGATCACTCATCCAAGAACTTTAGCAGTTTCTGGAAGAATACAAATAAAATGAATGTCAGGCCGAGCCGTCCGGTGAGCGTGGGTGGTGCTACTGACCACGGAGACATTGCTAATGCCTTTAGGAATCATTTTCTTGTGCGGTCGCCTTTAGATTCCGTATCTGGCAGAGTGTGCTATGCTGGGGCCATTACGTCAAGGCGAAATGTTAAGATACCGGCAAAAAGCGTAGCTAAAATTATTAGTGAAATTATGAGCGACTGAGCAGTGTGGACGGGGGGACTGTGATGCAAAGGAGCATTTTCCAAAGGTACGAAATTATTCGGTGCTTTTGGGGTCGGGTAATTTCTCAAATCGGTGGACGACATTAATTTTGTTTAAGAAGTATTTATTGAGATTTGTGCTAAATTGATTGAATATTTATGTGACGCCTGCCAGTATGTTTTGTAGAAACGGTTTCAACTTATAAAGTTTACAAGTTATTTGATGAAATGTGTTATTTTCTCAATTCGGAGGATCTCAATTCCCTGCAAAATGGTACACCGAATTGAGAGAACTTACACCGAACTGAGATTTGACAATGATAGAATAGAATACTCTTTATTGCACACCATATACATAACAAATAAAGTATACATCAGAACTTATAGTGTACACTAGGGCGGCCTTATCGCTAAAAAGCGACCATTAGATCGCTTTTTAATTTTTGGAGATCAAAGGCGAGAACTGCTTGGTCGGTTTTATTTCGATGTTTTGTTTAGATGGGTAAACTGAGTGAAGCCGAAAAAAGGAAAGAAAAGGATTGCGGAGAGAAGGAGAAAGGAGAGAATAAAAAATGATCTGATATTATATAAGAGACATAAACAAAAAGACAGGGAAAGATATGCAAAAAGAAAGGCTGAAGGTAAGGTAAAGAGAATGATTGAAAGACCACGTCGTGAACAAAAAGCTTTGAGGAAGTATTACAGAGAACATTCGAAGAAATGTTACGAATCGAAGAAAAGAAACTTACTCTAAGTTCTAGACGAAAAACCCATGTCGCTTCATTCTGATCCTGAAGTTTTGAACAATCTCGATCCTTTGAGTGCATCCCGAACCCTTGTTACGATTTCTCCGATATGTGTTACAGAGCCTCAGTCTCCGATAATTACCTTTACTGATTCTTTAGTTCCCGTTTCTCCTACTATTTCTGATTTAGAATCAATTGGAGCCCTACGTAATGTTACGCCAACTTCTTCACTTTCATCGGATTGCTTAAGTCCAATAACAGCCACTTCACCAAACTCTTCAATAAGTCGCAGATTACGTGCGAAAGTTTATAAAGACTTGATTAATGCAGCCAACAACAGTATCACAGAAACACCCAAGAAACAACCGTGTGCGCGAACGTTATTCTTTAAGAAATACAAATACAGGGTAAATTAGGTTAAATTATTGCATCATAGGATAGCTCAATTACAAAGAAAGAATCAGACATGCCAAAGAACGATACATAGATTAAGAAGTAAAAAAATAAACTCTTGACGACATTGATAATTAAGCTGACTTTTTGATATATTTTAAAACTTGTTAATCACGAGATCGATTTAAAATTAGGTATAGCGTGAGGTACATATATTTTATTATTAATATGGAAATGAAGACTGATCAAGCTAAGTTAAAATAAGTAGGTAAATAATTAATTAGTACAAGATTATAACTCCTTTCTTTGTTCCTTATTGAAAAAGAATATACACACTGATTCTAATTTATGTCTTTCTCAATAATTTTTTTATTTCAGAAACATTAACATAGGTACTAAGCCTGAAATTAACCATCTGACCACCATCAGTCATTAATCAAAAACGTTTTTAGGTATTTGTAATTTTGGTCATTCATCACATAATTTGTATATTAGGTGACAGCGTTTCTAGACTGACTGGGCTACTTCTAAATACGGTGATTCATTTTCTGAAGTCGCTGGGCCACTTCTCAATTCGGTGATTCATTTTCTCAATTCGGTGCGTTTGCAATTCGGTGATTAACTTTTCTCATAAACCACTTCACAATATTTAGTCCCATTGTCATAATTAGATTCAAAATGGAATATACTTCAATCTTTGTCATTAAACAACTTATAAAAACCAAATATTAATTTAACCACCGAATTGAGAAAAATAATACCCTTCTGTAGAACTGCTCTTAACATTTATGTAAACCAGCTTATCGAGGAGCTGAGCAATACACATGTTGGCTGTCATATTGATGGTACCAATATCAATAACGTTAGCTACGCAGACGATATGGTGTTGCTCAGTCCGTCGATAGCAAGGTTAAGAAAACTAATAGCTACCTGTGAGTCTTACGTGAAGATACATGGCCTAAAATACAACTGTACGAAAAGCGAAATACTTGTGTTCAAATCACCTAAACAGCGGCCTCGGCTGATACCGCCCGTACATCTCAATGGTGTTGTATTAAAGGTGGTGACGAGGTTTAAATATCTAGGCCATGTTGTCACGGAAGACCTAAGGGATGATGATGACATAGATAGGGAACGCAGGGCGTTGGCGGTGAGGGCTAATATGCTTGCCCGCAGATTCGCTCGATGCACTGCAGACGTAAAAGTGACTCTGTTTAAAGCGTTCTGCCAGTCATTTTATGCGAGTGGACTGTGGGTGACGTATTCGCGGCGAGCCTACAACGTCCTGCGTGTACAATACAATAACGCCTTCAGGATGCTGTTGGGGCTACCGTGGCGCTGTAGCGCTTCTAAAATGTTTGCTGACTCTCGCACAGACGGGTTTCATGCTATAATGCGCAAAAAAGCGGCTTCTTTTCTGCAGCGTTTACGTAAGAGCGACAACAGTATCCTTAAGATGATTGCTGTCAGACAGGACTGCCCCATTCAAAGATACTGGGTAGAGATTGCAACGGGGCTTAAGAAGTAGCACGCAAACATAAATATGCTAACAATACTAACATAGGATTAAGCCCAATTGTTACTAACATTTACTAATAAGCCTATGGATCGAATTGGTCTGAAATAAAAATTATTATTATTGTTATATTATGTTGTATGAGTTATAACAATATTTTTTGCATTGGCTTGAGAGAGAGCTGATTCTCTCGGTCAGTTTTATGTGGCATATTCCAAGGTAATCTCGTCTGGTTACCTAAGCCCCAAAACGGAGCACCACAAATGTAGTTTACAGAGACGTGTTATGTCAGTTACACACACACTACATATATATATTCATATCACCTGATGATAAACGACGCATTCACCTGGAATATTCTTTTTGACGACCTCCTTGGTCGAGTGGCTTGCACACCGGTTTTCATGGTGTCGCCATCTCTGAGGTCCCAGATTCGATCCCCGGTCGGATCAATTTAGAAATATCTGTTTTTCTAAATTGTTTCGGGTCTGGGTGTTTCCTATGTATAATAAGTATGTATTTAAGTATATTAAGTATGTTTTTGTTATCTAGTTAAGTCTAGTTAACCATTTATCGAGTTTCTTAAGGAAGCTTTTCTTGGGGCTAGATAATTGGTGTGAGTGTAGGAAACATTTATTTATTTATTAATACTCAATAACTGAGGAACTGGCTATCTTATCCCTATCTATCGGAACACAGCAATGCTAATAGCTTGTTGTTATGGTGATTTATTTAGCTATGTCTAAGTTACTTTGTCTCGTGAGACAAAGTAACTTTTTAATTTTTTTGACGTGACAACGTCTTATAATTCGATAGAGCCGGCTGCACGCACGAAAAAGTTCCGCGTTACCTCGCTCTGTTTTAAATAAAATCAATTTATAAATATTATTATTATGGTTTTCGGGGGTGCTGATTTTGAATACAACATCTATTTAGAGATCCAAGATGGCGGACGTGACTTTTTTATGTAAAATTAATATAGGTATCATTTCCTTGGTTTTCGGGGGTGCCAATTTCGAATACAACATTTATTTCGAGATACAAGATGGCGGACGCGACTTTTTTTATGTAAAATCAATATGGGTATCATTTCCATGGTTTTCGGGGGTGCCGATTTCGAATACAACATTTATTTCGAAATCCAAGATGGCGGACGCAACTTTTTTATGTAAAATCAATATGGGTATCATTTCCATGGTTTTCGGGGGTGCCGATTTCGAATACAACATCTATTTCGAGATCCAAGAAGGCGGACGTGACTTTTTTATGTAAAATTAATATGGGTATCATTTCCATGGTTTTCGGGGGTGCCGATTTCGAATACAACATTTATTTTGAGATACAAGATGGCGGACGCGACTTTTTTTATGTAAAATCAATATGGGTATCATTTCCATGGTTTTCTGGGGTGCCGATTTCGAATACAACATTTATTTTGAGATACAAGATGGTGGACGCAACTTTTTTATGTAAAATCAATATGGGTATCATTTCCATGGTTTTCGGGGGTGCCGATTTCGAATACAACATCTATTTCGAGATCCAAGATGGCGGACGTGACTTTTTTGACGTGACAACGTCTTATAATTCGATAGAGCCGGCTGCACGCACGAAAAAATGCGGCGTTACCTCGCTCTGAGGCGTTCCATGTAAGGCTTGAAGTGCAATTGAGATTTTCTAAATGAGGAATTTTATGAAAAAATTTTTTAAATTGTTCGTTGTCACGTTCAACTATCGTCAGTAAACCGACTTTACAGACAACCAATTTTTTTTCAGAAAGCCGCGAATATCTTATTCAGCCTTGGGTTAATCATACAATTCGAAACATTCACACTCGATCTCTTTCCCGCCATTAGAAAGAGAGAGAGAGACAAAGACCAGCCCTTTCGAAGTTCCAATTTTGAATTTGACCTTAAAGACAAACACGTTCGGAATCTCGTACTAACTAACTAAAGAAATTTTGCAAAAAGATAATTATGTCATTTAATGTAATTTATTGAATGTTTAACTTATTGTTGTATTTAAATGAAAATAAGTATATACTGCAAATAAAACTGATATTTAACCTGTAAATACTTATTTCTAGTTTCAATAATGTTACGTAATATATTTTATCTACTAAAGTGTTCTCGCTGCTGAAGTGAAAAGTTATGTGTGTTACACGAGAGCAAAATTTTTTGCATCTCGTGCGTTTAAATCCCTCGCCACACTCAGGATTCAAAATCAGCACTCGCAGCAAAAAACGACTTTGCTCTCTTGTTGCACAAATAACTATTAACCGCCTCCGTGGTCTAGTGGTTAAGGTCACCGATCTTAGACTCAAAAGTCTCAGTTCGATTCCCAGCGGGGGTACATATTAGTACTTGGTTTGATTGGTGGTAGGGCTTGTTCTAAGTCTGCCTGGCTAGCTACCACCATCATAGCTAAATAAATCACCATAACAACAAGCTATTAGCATTGCTGTGTTCCGATAGATAGGGATAAGATAGCCAGTTCCTCAGTTATTGAGTATTAATAAATAAATAAATGTTTCCTACACTCACACCAATTATCTAGCCCCAAGAAAAGCTTCCTTAAGAAACTCGATAAATGGTTAACTAGATAACAAAAACATACTTAATATACTTAAATACATACTTATTATACATAGGAAACACCCAGACCCGAAACAATTTAGAAAAACAGATATTTCTAAATTGATCCGACCGGGGATCGAATCTGGGACCTCAGAGATGGCGACACCATGAAAACCGGTGTGCAAGCCACTCGACCAAGGAGGTCGTCAAAAAGAATATTCATATTGATTTTACATAAAAAAGTTGCGTCCGCCATCTTGGATTTCGAAATAAATGTTGTATTCGAAATCGGCACCCCCGAAAACCATGGAAATGATACCCATATTGATTTTACATAAAAAAAGTCGCGTCCGCCATCTTGTATCTCGAAATAAATGTTGTATTCGAAATTGGCACCCCCGAAAACCAAGGAAATGATACCTATATTAATTTTACATAAAAAAGTCACGTCCGCCATCTTGGATCTCGAAATAGATGTTGTATTCAAAATCAGCACCCCCGAAAACCATAATAATAATATTTATAAATTGATTTTATTTAAAACAGAGCGAGGTAACGCGGAACTTTTTCATGCGTGCAGCCGGCTCTATCGAATTATAAGACGTTGTCACGTCAAAAAAATTAAAAAGTTACTTTGTCTCACTCAGTGAGCAAAATCGCATTTTGCTCACTGATTTCAGGCAGCAAAACCTACATGTTTGAGCTACTGAAGTGAAATAGTATATTATGCAACTAGTGAATAAAAGACGGATTTAATGCGAGGGCCATAGATGAATCACAAGCAAGTAAAGGATTCTAACGAGTGAATCACGACCGTAGGAAGTGGTTCATGATGATTGAATCACGAGCGTAGCGAGTGATTCAAGTCTTAGAATCCTGAGCGAAGCGAGTGATTCATGGCCTTCGATATAAATCCGTCCTTTATTCAAGAGTTACATACTATACTTTATACCATGACTACGAGAAAAAGAAAGATTTAAGCGAAAATAGACATTTAATGAAGAAAAAAGAAGAATTAATAATATTTTCATGGCTCTGGATACTAATGACAGCAAAGAAAAACACAAAACTGTTCTAAACTCAAGCAAGGAGTTTGTATGTCGAACAGTTTTTGCATGTTATCGAGTATATTTTGCGCAAGGAGGTTATGCATATAGTATTGAGATGAAGGTCGAGTATATTGGTGTGTTCTAAATTCAAACACCAAAACAGTGATTAAAAGGGCTTTTTATTCACTGTTTTCAGTGAATAAAATACGCTTTTTAGAGTGGGAATGGTATAAAATATTTTAATGGCGACAAACTTAGTGAAGATGGTGGTAACTAGCCACTAGTTAGGCGGATTAAAAACTTGCCTTCCGATCTACCAAAGCAATTATAATATTCCTCACTGGGATCCAAACTAGCTGGATCTGAAACCGGTCATCTAACCACTTACTTCTACTTATTTATGTCGCGGGAGGAATGCTATGAGATAGATAGATAGCTGAGATATTGAAGATGGTATTGCTGCAGCGTACCTACGTAAAAAACACGTGTTTACTGATTTCTTCACGTGTGAAGATACAGATACTTACTTTTAATAAGTTTGGCTTTTACTACAAGCAATCACAAGTCATGTAGCCCACATGAGCAAAGCCGTAGAAACAACTTAGTTTTTCTTAATGTTTATTATTCCAATTTCCTAAAATCAAATATTTTTGATGCTTCCTCGTAGATAAGTACACCTTTTATGTAGATATTGGTTAAGAAAATACTACCAAATAATACTACCTACTAACTGTTCTTTAAACTCTGTATTTTAGTTTGGGAGTAAATAAATGTATTACAGTAAAAGTATATAGGTTGGTACAATATTTAAAGCGATATAAAACGAGCAGTAAGAACAATCTATAGACTAGGTTCAAGAACTTCTTTAAGAAATCTTTTTAAAGAGATTGGTGTGTTGACAGTGGCTTCTCAATTTATTTATAATTGTATAGTTTTTGTACGTTGCAATATCAATTCATTTACCAAACACGGTGACGTACACAATTTTAATACTAGAAGTAAGACAAAACTTGTGATGCCACTGTTCAGGTTACAGAAGGCCCTTGGTTCTTTCTTGGGGCAAGGTATACACTATTATAATAAAATACCAAACACTGTACTAGATTTACCTCTAGATAAGTTTAAAAAACATGTAAAGTCTTCTTTACTTAAAAAAGGTTATTATACAGTCAGAGAATATTTAGATGATAAAACAGCCTGGCTATAACAAGAAACGCATACTTTACTACTTTTTATAATAAAAAATTATACTGATATGATAGCCTTTATAAACAGTGTCCTACAGATAACAAATAGCGTTACGTTAAACATTTCAATTAGTTTTGATTTAGAGTAGCTTGGGTGTGTCATGCTCTCTTTATTGTCTCTGCGGTGGTGGCATGTGCGTCGGGTCGTTACGTTCCCTAAAATATGGTTGAGCGAAGCGATGGCTGATTCATTATGTCATACTCGTGAACGGGTGCCGCCTGTGGAGGCTGGTCTGCTCTTGCATACTTGTCTTAATTTTATTATTATCAACTATAGTTTAACTTTGTTTTTTCTTAGACAGGTTTTGACTTTTACTAGTACTGTATGACATTGTAAAAAATTTAACTGGTAAATGGTGTTTTTGCAAACTATTTTTTTTTTCTCATGTGATTGTCCTTTATATTATGTGTTTTTTTTTTTTTATTTGTGATGGAAAATGTCCTTTTATGATAGGGCATTTTCCAATATTTTTGACGATGTAAGGGAGAAAAGATCTGGACACTTGCTGAGTTTCTTGCCGGTTCTTCTCAGTACAAGATCTCCCGCCCAGAGTAGACTTACGAACCGATGGCATAATGACGTTCATAAGAGCTATTTGTAGCCTAAACTGAATAAATGATTTTGAATTTTGAATTTTGAATTTTGTCTTCGTCTTTGTGTTAGTTGGTGTTTTGTTCTTATCTTTACAGGATCGTATCTAATATTTAATTAATTTCAAGTTACAGATCAACTCTGCATTGATGGTGGTCCAGTACCATAAGGGTTGCTTGACACTAGCATGACACTAGTGATAAAAATAATCATATTCGCCAAATGAGTAGTGAAATCTGCTAATTCAATATAACGCAAAACATCACGGAGGACTAATCATTAATTGTTTGCAGAAAAGTGTAATAAGAGAAAGTAGTCTTTAATATCTGAAATTGAAAAATGTTGAATTATAAATACTATAAAATACAGAAATATTTTAACAGTTAAACAAGTAAGAAGTTTATAGATGAGTGATCCAACCGAGCCCATGGTCTGCACGCCGACGGGCGTTATGCCCATGGCGGTGACGTTGATGGGCATCTGGACGCGCTGCAGCAGGATGTACACCGCGCGCTGGTTGGGCAGGTCCATGCTCTCCCACGGCGTCCCGTACACCGCGTCCTTCAGCTTGTTGCTCTGACATAAAATATATTGATACGGTAAAGCCCAACTGCACCCATAGTCGTAATATAACCGAGATTACCTACTTATAGTTGAAAATGGATATACATACACTAAACCTAAAGTTTTATTACACTGAGCAAGCAAACATGAATACGTTCCACTAAACCCAGCAATATTACTGAATCTTATCCCTTAATCTGTTATGTCGCAGTAAACTGGTGAAAATGCCGTTCAATTGCACAGCTATTTTAACCAGTCGACTGCGACTCTTACCTATGCCGTTAAAACTAGAACAAAGCAAACTAAGTATTGCTGCTTGGCGGCCGAAATATAGGGTACTAGCTGCCTATTTAGAAGGGTTCTGTGCTAAAGTACAATCGTGTCAGTGTGTGTGTCAAATTAGTACGTTACAATAGGTAACAGGTACACTAAGTAGGTGACTTAAAGTAACTTCTAACACCAGCCAAGTAAATTCTATTTTTTAGAAGGAATTATCAGATCCTTTTTAATGTGTAAGTAACAACAGTATTTCTAATCATAAAAACAAAGTTACAAAACCGTGTGTGACACATTATTGGAGAAGAATATGAGCTGTAAAGTTTGTATTTGTGTTCGACTTACTTCTGTTTCAACGACTTCAAATGTGATCGAGAATTGGGCAAGTTGATAAAATATTACTACCGTGAGCGGTACGTATCGTGCTAATGCACCTGGTTCCTGCAAGATAAGTTTTCAAATCAACGCAATTTAATTGCATGGCTAAGAACGATAAGCAAAATAGTCTACAGCTAAACGAAGCTTGCTTTTTAGTAAAACTTAAGGTATGGGTAAAAATAATATTTAACTAAAACGGAGATTAACGTAAACTACTTTGTATGGAGACATGCATATATAAAAGTTTTTTTTTAAATCTTTAGATGAAGGTTATTAGGTTTAGCCAGGCCCTTACGAAAAACTAACAGAGTAGGTACAATAATATGTACCTACCCAATTCTGAGAATTGAACCTGTGGCCACAGTATTATCTACTATTTCTTTTAAAACTGTGCTATGGCTCTGTCTAAGCACCTGTACCTATTATACAAAAATAAACGATCAAATAAACGGTATCAGTGCAGCCTCACCCCTGAAGAGCATTCTAAGAGAAGTAGACAGCAAGATGCTAACTGAAATAAATAGTTCAGTCCGAGCAATGGTCCAAAGAAATCCGATAGGTCATCTGTGAAGCTGAACAAAACACAATGATATACGGCGTGCACCTTAATGGGGAATCAGCCTTGAAAATATATAATACAAAATAATTATGACTGTTAAAATTATATACCTACGCAATAGAATAAATTGGAAGGTATTCATTCAAAGGCATTAAAATTGCTTATAACCTTTGCTTGCAAAAATAAAATAAATATCTAGCGTAGGTACCTATTTAAAACTTTATTTTACGAGTTCCTGTATACGAGTACACTACTACACACACAAGCTTTAAAAAGCAAATTTACAAATAAATGTATTAGGTACCTACAAGGGCGCTGCTTAGTCCAGCGCAGAAGAGAGATTATATTCCAGTCTCCAAGAACGGTAGAACGGCACTGACACATGTGAAATGCGCTCACTTCATGGTTTATATAAAAAGTATACAACATACAATGCCAACAAAAATATAATGCTTTAAGAGCTCGAGCGCGCCAATACCAGACACATTAGAATTTTAATTGTTATCGGCCACCTGGTGGTCGATCGACGCTCAAGGGGATATAATAAAGACTATATTTTCAGCAATGTTATTTAATTACTAAACAGTATCTATTTACATGATTATCTTTTTAATTTACTAAAGTGCATCGATAAAATTAAGTATACTTATTCGTAATGGGTACTTATAGAAAAATGCTATTGTTTTTGTTTTTAATAAAACATGTAGATCGACAGAGAGCGTTGTTTCATGGTTGTCAGCGCCTTTTAACTGTATAGTTTTATCCAAACCTATTTGCGAGTTTAGGCTGCCTTTACTGAATTTAAAACTCTTATAGGTATATACTATACGATCTACTATCATACTCTTATAGTATCCACTCCCGTTTATTTTACCTATCTATTATTTTATCTTGCTCCTCCCTGTGACCACCACGGACCCTTGCCAACCATAAAGGCTTCGAAACGGCAGGAATTGTGTAATATGTTACGTAAACGCGGGTAGATAAATAAACAAATAAATAAAATTTGTTTACGCTCACACCAATTATCTAGCCCAAGTTAAGCTTCTATTGAAACTCGTTATGGTTAAACTAGATAACGGATAAATATACATAAACATCCCTGGTTTCGGCACCAGAGGAGCTCGATGGCGCAGTGGTTAACGCGACCGGTCTGCGAGTGCTGAGGTTAATCAACTTTCGCAAAGGCCGGTCATCGGATGGGTGACCAAAAATGTATCATCTCGAGCTCCTCCGTGCTTCGGAAGGCACGTAAAGCCGTTGGTCCCGGCTGCATTAGCAGTCGTTAACAACCACCAATCCGCACTGGGCCCGCGTGGTGGTTTAAGGCCCGTTCTCCCTATCCATCCATAGGGAAGGCTCGTGCCCCAGCAGTGGGGACATAAAAATGAGCTGATGATGATGATGATGATGATGATGATGATACATAAACATAGAAAAACACCCAGACCCGAAATCAATTCAGAAAAACAGTTTTCTCTAAATTGACCCGACCGGGAATTGAACCCGGGGCCTCAGAGATGGCGCGACGCCAGACCCGCCAATCCGTACAAGGTGTTAATAATTTAAATGTGTAGTGTTCGCATAAAATTATAAAAACAATATCTTACCTTACTATTAATTTGTGATGTTCTACAATATCTGTTAATTTTGAACGTATTATTTTATTTTCTTGAAAATTGAATAACCCAGCATTTAAAACTTTATTACATCCATTTGCAGTTGTTTGAGCTATAGGCTTTGGGAGATGACATAGATTATATTTCATAGTTTTAATGTGACCTATTATTTGAAATACTAAGAGAGATAGAAAAATGTCATTCATGCATACAACCATAGTGACACCGTAAGAAAGATAGTAATTTAAAAATGTCGTCAGTATGTAATGATCTTCATTACTGTATCCTGGAACCGTGAAATATGCAGAGAACTGGATAGAGTAGTTCGCCGGTCGGTGGCTTGGAGTAACGCCATGCTTATAGTTGTTATATATTGGCGCAAGGTTGAATAGATTCATTGCCCACAATACCCAAATTGTCATTATTACGGTGAAATAATGTGACAGCTGATTAACCTTGTTATTTATCTGTGAAGTATAAAACAAACATTAAATTTGCCGCGTTGACTTTTTATTTCATAAAAAAGTAAAAGCATCTATCTACCGTACAATTGTTCCCTTACTACTATTAATATAAAATACTTGAAATTGGCTAAACGCTAAACGCGAAGATAGAACGCGAAGATAATTTATTGACATTAGATTTGTGTACGCTTCATGTAGGCTCGCTCTCACACAAATTTCAGATTTCCTGCCTAATCTCAACGCTCTACCACTGTTTGGGAAGGTAGTCTTCTATCAAAATGAATTGAATTCGAATACAAATTCGATATCAGCTAAGACCTACTCAGTATTAAATAATCATGCAGGTTCCTACATCCTTCTCATGGTCAGTCCGCAAGGACTCCTTTTTTAGGGTTTCGTAGTCAACAAGAAACCCTTATAGTTTCGCCATGTCCGTCTGTCTGTCTGTCTTTCTGTCCCCAGCCTAGCTCATAGACTCTTAATAATAGAAAGCTGTAATTTGGCATGGATATACATATTAATCACGCCGACAAAGTGTTGAAGTAAAATTTAGAAAAATATTTTTTTTTAGGTTACTTCCCCTACTTGTGAAGTGTGGATGTAGTTTTTTTTTCTTGTCTTCCCCATAGTGTGGGGTGTCGTTGGATAACAATTTCAAAAATATTGCGGGTTTGTGAAAACAGTTTTTTGATTGAGGCATCTGTTTGTGAACTATTAAGCACGAGCTTAATAAAGCTTATTAAAGTGCATAATTTTGTTAGAGTCAAGTGCCCCCCTGCCAGCCAAATGGTTTATTTTGGATACGTGAAAAAATTCTCGGTAGTTGTATATATGATGAAGTTAAAAGAAAAACTATCATAGCTAAGTAGGCTTTAAAACTTTACGAGTAACAGTCGACCAACTTATAAAATGTACTTGACGCAGTACAAATTCCTCATTGGGAACTACTTAAATAACGTTGTCAGGTATGTGAAACCGGTAGTATCTACATTTAAGTATATGCATATACTTAATATAAGCATATACTTAAATGTAAATATAATACGCATTATTGAGATGGGCTACGAAACCCTACACTGCGCGTGGCCCGACACGCACTTGGCCGGTTTTTTAATTTATACTTATTTATTTAACTTTACAAATTGAAATGGTGCCAAATAAAGATTTTTTATTTATTTATTTTATTTATATGTAGACGAAATGCAAACAGCCCCAATAGAATTTGAGAGTAATTCAAATATCGTAAAAACTATCTAAGCAAGTTAAAGACTTACACAAAACGAAATTAGTATCTATGTACCTAATTACAAGAATCTACTGTTTTGTAATTATATAAATAAGAAGTCATAATGAATATATCCTTTCACATTTTATACATATTGATTATTGATCACACTCAGTGTGAAGAAGGAGCGTTATCTACTGTGCCCGGTCAGCGATTACTAACTTTCGCTAAGGCCGGTCATCGGATGAGTGATCAAAAATGTTTAATCTCGAGCTCCTCCGTGCTTTGGAAGACACGTAAAGCCGTTGGTCCCGGCTGCACTAGCAGTCGTTAACAACCATCATCCCTATTGGGCACGCGTAGTGTTTATGGCCCGTTCACCATGTGGTTACCCATCCATAGGGAAGGCTCGTATTAACCCAGCAGTGAGGACATAAAATGCTCTGGTGATGATGACACTCATTATATCCCATTATTGATGATGAATATCAATAAATGGGGAAACTTAAAGAATACCAACCTCTTTATTATAATCACCCATATCTTCAAAATGGGATAAATGAAATTTCTTGACTAAATTATAAGTTATAGAACCATATTCTTTATTTAACGGCAGAGAAATCCTGTACTGCAACGAAAACAATCTTTTACTAAAAAGTATTTAGTGATAATTATCATTATTATGAGGAGCTCGCCGGTCTGCGAGTGCTGAGGTTAAGCAACTTTCGCGAAGGCCGGTTATCGGACGGGTGACCACCAATCCGCATTGGGCCCGCATGGTGGTTTATAGCCCTTTCTCCCTATCCATCCATAGGGAAGACTCGTGCCCCAGCAGTGGGGACATAAAATGAGCTGATGATGATAATGATGATGATTGTCATACGTTTTTACCGCTTCGGTGGCCCAGTGGCAAAGCACTCGGCTCTATAGCCTGAGTAGATATGAGCGCCGGCCGGCACCGTGAGTTGCGAAAGTTTACGACTTGCTAATCTGATCGCAACCGAAGTGGTAGAGCCACGCTGCACTGCAGCACGAGCAGGCTTACCCGGTGTCATGCCATACCACCCATTTTCAGAATATCGGCGTGAAATAGCGGTACTCGTTGCTGTTGCGTTTCGACCGGCGTGCGGTGTGAGTGAGCCTTCCCAAACTTGATCTTAAGGGGGGTACCGACAGGTACCTACTATGTAGGAGACTGTCGCTTAAGCGTCGTCCATTACTTGAAATGGAGAAGCCGGCCTTGCTTTTCATGTGCATATGCATAGCGTAGCCCCTTCCCTGCCGCTCTTGACATCTCTTAGCTGATTACTGACCGGGATACAAAATATTCATTTCTTTCACGCGCCGGTATTTGTGCCTATGTCAGGGGGGATAATATGAGTATCCTTCGCTTCGGCAACGCAATTCGCAACCTTCAAGTTCCTCCATCCTATGACTGCACTAGACTACGCCGACCACCCACGCGTCCCTGCTTGTATAGGTCCCAAGGCGGTAATACCGCTACGACCTTCTTTTTTAAAGAGCGTCAAACGGCGTCAGACGGCGTCAGACGGTATCAGACTCTCTTCTAACAGATCCCCTGGGCGGAGGTATTCGGAAAATTCAATGCTCACCACGACATACAACTTGACCACACGGGAAGACCCGTTCATGACTTCGCTTTGGCATACAGTCTGTTCAAACTGGTTACCGCGCCTACGCGGATTCCAGATGTGGAGGACCATACACTTTCCTCATTGGACCTCTTGCTGACTTCGAAAACTGAACGTCCCGATTGCGCATCGTTATAGCCAGCCAGTGAATGGCAAAACTGTAACTATTAAATAAAGCCAATTCCTTACAAAACCATGAATAAATAAAAACACTTACCCATGTCACTACGGCCAAACAAATAGTAATTATTTTATCGCCTAAATCGACAAAAGTTAACCTCTTAAAGTTTTGAACTAAGTAGTTGATAACTACTATCAAACAGAAAGACGCCTGAATTTTTAAGTAGCACAGGTACGTCATCCGAGCCCATCGCTGCTTGGCACTCCCACTGAGCACATCGCACGGCCAGGCACCCATGGTCATCAAGAAGAATCTGACAATCTTCATGTATGTAAGAGACATAGGATCTGAGGCCCTGCAATAATAATATAGTGATATGGTGAATAGTTTTTGTTGCATTAATAAAAATCAAAATTGGTTATGAGTTTTGTAAATTAAAAAGACTTATCATAGTAGCAAAATTATAGTTTTAATTGAAATTTTGTCAGATAACAGTTAGGAAGCAAATGGTGTGTATTCGATTCGACCTACTTACATTTGGAATGAAATGGTAGACAGAGACCAGTGGGTATGTGGCTACTACGCTACTGTGCATCGGGGTATTTAAAATATGATGGAAAATAAAAGTGTGACAGAACATAATTGGAAAAAGGTCTATTACGAAAATGTCAGTATCGAACTTCGTTATCTGTTGATCATCATCACCGAGTTTGGTAGAACAAAGTAGACAAAAAAGTAGGCCCAGTCGTGCTATAAATAATTTCGGTACTTGCTTTCATTAAGGTGATCGAATGGTGAATAAAATCTCGCATTCGACACAATGCCGACAAAATAATCATTTTCTGTAAAGAAATACCTTTTTATTAAGGTAAGTGTAGTTATTCGGATCTGGTTTTGGTCAATTCTCTAACATAAATCTCACTGTATTACACTACACGACCTCTCTTTATTGTGTTTGACCTGTTAAATATAAATTAGTCTAACCTTGCCTTCGAGCTCAAGCGTCGAATACCAGACACAAAAGAATTTTAATTATTATCGGCCACCTGCTGGTCGCTCGACGCTCAAGGGGCTTATAACCAATCAAGAAACTTTTCATATATTAAATAAGAAAAACAGCAAAAAAATAATAGTAAAGTACTAATCAAGTACCTATTAGGTATGGTAAAGGGCATAGGGTAAAGCCAGTAAAGACCACGCACTACCGAATAGTACGCAGTGCTTCATTAATAATAATATTATATCGGTTAGAAACTTGTGTGTCAGTAATTTTTGAAGTAAAAACTTCTTTAGCGGCGTTGTGCACTTTTTTGGAATGGGTAAAAAATGTTAAACTCGCGTCAGGACACGTGACCGTCAGGTTGTTTCAAGCAACGTTCGAAAGATGGCGCTGCTAGTTCTCCAAGCATGACTGTGCTTCTACAAATCTTACAAGGTTATCCCAGCTGCCGACAGATGGCTCTAACTAAACTTCAATTATTTTTATCTCTTGTACGAACAAAACTATTACAATTTCTGATATTATAGAAAATATACAAAAAATGAATGACAGGGTTTGTATGTACGATCAAAGAGAACTTTTTTATTTTGATAGCTATAGAAATGCCAAAACGACTTCTTCTTTGGTGTGCATAAATCTTTGAAATATCTACTGTATACCTACTATTTAGAAAGGACTATATTATACTACTATAGGCATATATGAATATATTACCGAAAAAAGCAACGCGACTTATAGTTGCGGTTGATAAAATAGAATAGAATATTGTATTTGCTAAGAATATGGTTGGTATTACAAAAAGTTGGTCATATTTTTATAGTTTTACATATTCTGCCATGTAGACATGCAAAGTTTATAATAATAACTTTTTAATGTAATATAAATTGTCATGTTTGTGTACGATAGCCCAATAAATAAATATTGTATTCTACCACATAAATGAGAGTACTTTTATACTGATAATTAAAGCAATTCGTGCAAAATTATTCCCTAACCATTCCAAAATATCAAAAATGCACAACGTTAATATTCAAGTTTTCACTTCTGCCGGCACTCCCAGAGTGCAACCAGTCGGTTTTTTTTGTATGTGTGTGTGTCTATGTGTGTCTTCAAAATATATGTATATTGACTCTTTCTTTGGTAGTGCATACTCTTGGTAGTGCGCACTCTTTGGTATTGTGTACTCCTTGGTGGCTTTACCCTAATTAGAACTAAAGATAATTCCCAGGAACGGAACTACAAGATTAGGTTTAATTTTGCTATAATGGGCATGATGACAATAATTGAAAAATGGACCTATAATGTCCAGAAATATATACAATTTACAATGAATAAGATATTTCTGCAGAAATTAAAAGTTTAGTAGAAAAAAATTCAATTTTAAAATAATAATTTAAATTTTCCCCTAAAACGCTTGTTAGTGTCATGGCGTCGCTTGTGACGTCACGTTTGAGTAATAAAACGTAAACGCGCTGCGCTCGTGCAAGAATTTAGTTATTTTGTGTTATTAAATATGAATTCGAAAGTGTATAGGTGGTGTGGGGTCCACCAGTGTGAGAATACATCCATAAAAACTCCTAATAAGCTATTTGTGTTCGTTCCTCAAAATAAAACAATACGAAACAAGTGGCTTAAACTTGCAAGGCGAAATTCAAAAGGAATATTGCCCAGTGCTCACCTTTATTTTTGTGAAGATCACTTTGACGTAAGTTTTTACATACTTTTGTAGATTCTAGTATATAGTATTTGGTAATAATATTTTGTACGAGGTCTAAATGTAAAAATATAAACAATCTATTTCGACGTTAGGTTTCAACTCTCATTGCTTTGATATGTATTACGTATTTTATTCATATTTCAGTTACCTAATGATATTGATAATTATATGGAATATTATTTGATGGGATCGGTGTCACAGATCCGCATGAAACCGGGGTGTATGCCCACTAAATTTCAATGTCAATCAGATAGAAGAAAACGAACATCAGATGCTACAGAAAGACCATATATTCTCAAAAAACAAAGAAAGACATTGATAGAAGAATGTCAGAAAGATTTAGAAGAAAGAACTACAAAACAAGTGGAACTTGAAGAGATGCCATGTGGAAGTTCAGGTACTTATTTCTACCCATTGCCATTTCACCAAAAATATATATATTTCTAATAAAAATTTATTCCATTCATTAGGAATTATGCATAACCAATTATGCAATAAATAAAACCAATAATACGACAAACCTATATCTTGTACACAATATTATACAAGACTTTTAAATACTTTGCCTGTTGAAGTTTCATATTAATGTAAAATTAATATTTGATTTTTGTTTGTGTTGTTTTTGCTTTTAAAATATACATATGTACTTATCTTGAAATCTTGGCAATTTTTTTAGGTAATATTTTATATTAAAAGGTAATATTTTATAAACTTGATTATTTTTTCTTTTTCAGCTTCACAAGCATCCATAAACGATATTTCACAAGAAAATGCACATAAGACAGTGACACTTTACTCAAGCGTGACGTCATGCGCTCTGATTGGTGTTCAAGATATCATGGCGGATTGCCTTATTTTGTAGTTTTATTTTATAAAAATAAATATTAATCACACTTATAATAAAAAAAACAATGCGTATTTTATATTCAAAGCTTCAAGTTTTATTCAATAAATATAGTATTTTAGTAGGTTTTAATTACTGTCATCATGCCTATTACAATAAAAAATCACTTTATTTATTTTATAAATTTTTTTTGTTTTATTATTTAGAGCTGGAGATCATGTGACTAGACTACCTTTACATAAAAGCTGGAACTGTAATTAATGCCTTTTGATCATCATCATCATCAGCTCATTTTATGTCCCCACTGCTGGGGCACGAGCCTTCCCTATGGATGGATAGGGAGAACGGGCCATAAACTACCACGCGGGCCCATTGCGGATTGATGGTTGTTAACGACTGCTAATGCAGCCGGGACCAACGGCTTTACGTGCCTTCCGAAGCACAGAGGAGCTCGAGATGATACATTTTTGGTCAACTATCCGATGACCGGCCTTTGCGAAAGTTGCTTAACCTCAGCACTCGCAGACCGGGCGCGTTAACCACTGCGCCATCGAGCTCCTCATTTGATATTTTAGTTAAAATTATTAACACTTAATTATGTCTGAATATTATATTTTAAGTATAAATAAATAGAAACAAAAGTATCTTCACTAACGGCTAAATAAACCAGCATTCATTTATCGAATTTAGATCCATCGATATTAGTAATAGACTTCCAGAAAAGTATGATCGATACAGTCTTACTAATAGCCCGTACTTCATTGTCCAATTGTTAAGTCTTATAATTATCAACTGACATGTGACAGTTTAATATTATAAAGAATGCAAAACATAATAATTTAATTCATTTGAAAATATATATGTAGTTCCCTTATGACATGAATTATTAATATAATATTGATTGCTGAAATTGTTTTTCTTTTAAAACCACAGAACACCAGAAAGAGGATAGAAGTATAATGCATACAATTTAGTACGGGAACCAGTGTCGCCTCTCGCACACAAATAAGCGTATATTGACATTGTCACCACTTATAACACTGATATGCGATTCGTCGCTCACTACAATAGGAAAACTTTAAAAAGAAAATAACAAAGTAAAAAACTATACATTGAAATATAGTCTTTATTACATAAATATAAGGATTAGGTTACTTTACACGTCAATATTTAGCCGTTACGTCTTGTGCAATATTTGCACAATGTTGCCAGAAGAATAAGAATTTGTGCATTTATATAATCAATGGAACGGTATTTTTTTTTAAACATTAGGTTTCATAAAAGTTAGCTATTTGCTTAAAAAATTGTATAAAAAATGTAAATTTACCTATAAATGTGAAAACAAAATTAATGAATAAAAAATTACAAAATCGGTTTCAAATTCTTTAATTATTTCAATAATGAAATAATTGTGACTTAAGTGCGTTTCAAAAAAAATCCTCCTTTTTCCTCCTATTGTACCAACGCATATGAAACGCACTTTACAGGTTTTTTTCCACAAATAGATCGATTTTTTATGTAAGTATAATTGACATTTACCAATATTTTTCTATGTATTTGACACTGAAAATCCCAAAGTACAGACATACTTATTCAAACTTATTATTGCAAAAAAATTAAAACTGTACAAACTGAGTTTAAAAGATCAAGAGTTTTAATTCTTTTCAATTTTTGTTTAGGATGCAAAGTAACCCCATTTTAAATGGGTCTGTAATTAAATAGATATATATTGCAAAAGTAATAATTATATCTGACATGGTTAAAAATAAGCGTATGTGGCGAAATAACAGTTTTTCAAGGGTGGGTAAGGAATTAAAAAAGGGTTGTATTTAATCGATCACCAAACTAACCTAACCCACAAAAATACTAAGTTACACCTAAAAATACAAAGTTAGCACCTAAACTACTATTTAGATGCTAACTTAGCATTTTAGGTGCTAGCCTACTATTTTTTTGTGGATCAATTTATTATTTTTCATTAAAAAATAATAGCAACATTCAAATTGTGGAAAGTTAGTGATGTGATATATTATCGATAATGTTGATTGTATTGAAAAGGTGCGCTGACATCTAGTAAAGCAATTATTCTTCTGTAATAGCAAATACTTAAGGTCCTCCAGAAGCTATTCAATTCTGTTATCCTCGAGGGCAGAACGTCAAAGGCATGGGGCAGAGGCGATGTGATGTTGTTTTTCAAAAAGTGTGATAAGACTCTCCTGAAGAACTATAACCCATCTCGCTTCTGAGCCATATCTACAAGCTGTTTTCGAGAGTCATTACGAATCGTCTCGCGCGCAGGTTCGAAGACTCCCAACCTCCCGAACAAGCCGGGTTCCGAAACGGCTACAGTACACAGACCACATCCATACACTGCGTCAAGTTATACAGAAGACCGAAGAGTATAACTTGCCACTTTGCTTGGCGTTCGTGGACTATGAGAGAGCCTTCGATGCGATCGAGACCTGGGCAGTGCTGCAGTCTCTCCAGAGGTGTCAAGTAGACCACAGGTACATCGAAGTGCTGAGGTACTTATACCAATACGCCACTATGTCGGTCCGATTACAGAAACAAAGCTCTAATCCTATCCAACTACAGCGAGGTGTGAGACAGGGAGACGTTAATTCTCCGAAACTGTTCGCACTGCGTTGGAGGATATTTTCAAGCTTCTAGACTGGAAAGGATACGGCATCAACATTAATGGCGAGTATCTGTAAGATACTCGCTCGATAATGAAGAACTAGGAGAAGACTAAAATTATAAAATTCTATGTAAAATTGTAGTGCTAGAATTTATCTTGTACTAAGCGTATAAAAACATCGTCCAAGCAAAAATATTTTTTGCCCTAATTTTACATATTTCTTATAACCTTTTCATCGAAATAAAGTGTTTGAAGGTTGTTTTCACACTGCTTTATTGCTTTCACACCTAAATCTTACTTAAGTGACAAGTACCTATTCGGTCTCGTTTGCTTTGTGTGCCTAGTGCGAGTTTAATTTGATAACGTTAACGAAATCGATAATTTGTATGGCACAATTTTATTCCTGCTCGTTTTCCATCATTAATAATATGATAAATATTTTCATTGTGCAACTCGTCCCACGTTACTATATATATGAGGAAAGGTATAATCAGTAGCAAAAGGGCTAGTGTGAAATAATAAAAAACTAATTTGTTATAAAATATTTAACCATCACAGCATTGTCACATATGAATAGAAAATATTAAATAATAACAAATTTGACACCAATTAACACACGAGGTAGTAATGAACATTCACACATATAGGTTTAATAATAATAATTCTTAAATTATAAAATAGTAAGCAATATTCATTAAGATAATAAGCAACAGTTACAAAGATAATAATTAATAATTTCAAAGATTGATCCTTATTTTTTCATTTGATGTCATATTTATAACCAGAACGAAGAAGTAAAACAGCACCTACCAAACGTTAATATACGTATATATTTTTAAATATTATCCTATTGATATAAAATTAAAATAGTGTGGGTAGGTACACACTACAAGTTTCCGACGAACACAGCAATTTCAGTCTACATCTTAAAGTTGTAAGTTTCCAAGTTCATTCACAACCAGAGTCACAGATTTTACTGATTCATCGAAGTCCAAAATCAAACCAAAGATAATTTATAAAAATTTGTTCCACATCCACAAAATAATGTCTTAAACTTTTCTGTCGAAAAGTATAAACCATACTCGTTTTAAAATCAATAAATTATATGAAATACTCCTCCCAGTCGTGAGTCGTGCAATGATAAGTAGTTTATTGCTTTTACAGATTGATATTGAAACAAAAGATTTTCTTGTGTTGTCATTTTATTCATAGGTCTGTCCTCTTATCGTTTACTTTAAATAACCGCCATAACCATTGTTTACTTACTGATAATAACCAAAAACAATACATGTCTACCATACATACGTGTTAATTTCAGATAACACTTGAACTTGTGCGTATGCTTGTAAAATTATACAATAACTGTTGTCCTAGATAAAATATTTAGTCAGTCTCCCTGTGACCACGGACCCTGCAAAGGGTTCGAAACGTCAGGATTAACATTCATTAAAAGTAATGTATAATATAAACGCGAGTAGATCCGTAAAAGTTGTTTCATTTCAAGGTACTGATTTTTTGACGTGACAACGTCTTATAATTCGATAGAGCCGGCTGCACGCACGAAAAAGTTCGACGTTACCTCGCTACGTCGTTACGGCGTTACCTCGCACGGGCTTGCACAGCAGCCGTGCTGCTGTGCAAGCCCGTGTCCGGCATCGCCACCGCGGTACTTACCCCCAACACCCCCCGACACCCCCAACACCTCCCGACACCACCAACTCCTCCCGCCTACCTGTTCGACGGGCTGCTGCTGCTGTGCAAGCCCGTGGCCGGCATCGCCACCGCGGTACGTACCCCCAACACCCCCCGACACCCCCAACACTTCCCGACACCCCCAACTCCTCCCGCCTACCTGTTCGACGGGCTACTGCAGGCTGCTGTGCAAGCCCGTGGCCGGCATCGCCACCGCGGTACGTACCCCCAACACCCCTCGACACCTCCAACACCTCCCGACACCCCCAACTCCTCCCGCCTACCTGTTCGACGGGCTGCTGCTGCTGTGCAAGCCCGTGGCCGGCATCGCCACCACGGTACGTACCCCCAACACCCCCCGACACCCCCAACACCTCCCGACACCCCCAACTCCTCCCGCCTACCTCTTCGACGGGCTGCTGCAGGCTGCTGTGCAAGCCCGTGGCCGGCATCGCCACCGCGGTACGTACCCCCAACACCCCCCGACACCCCCAACACCTCCCGACACCTTCTTAAGACGTTGTCACGTTCAACTATCGTCAGTAAACCGACTTTACAGACAACCAATTTTTTTTTAATATTAAATAACTTTGAACAAAACACAACTAAAAACTAAAAATTCTTAAAAAAATATTTTTATATCTTGTCTTCTCCTCTCTCTCTCTCGTCTCCTAATTGTACCGAACGTTGATGAAGTTTAAAGTTCCACACAAAAATAAATGTGGGACGAGTTGAAGAGTGAAAATAATATTTATTTTGGTTTTCCGCAACTCGTCCTAAATGGGCCGTAGGCATGTGGGACGTAGGTACCCCTAGATCGCGAATGCACTCAACTTCTTGCACGTTAATTCCATCATTTATTTCACGTATATCCTGTAAGTTATCTTAAAAATAAACGATTGTAGTAAAATGTAGCGTCAAGCAATCTTCTTCTCTGCTTACTGCCGACAAATAAAAAAAAAAAAAAATTATAAATCATTTAGTTCAGAGGTTAAGTAAGATTAGAAATAAAAATAGAAATAGAAATATCATTTATTGCCATGCCAATACGGTGTACAAATTGCGTAGATGATACTGCATTAAAAAACATTAGAAATAAAGTAGGTATGTATACCCATAACGGATATGCAAGGTAAAAAAGGAGATGTAATTTTATTGAATGTAAGGGTAACAATAATACTAAAATACAAAATAAATGAAATAGTATGGACTAATAACTGAATTATATGTTTTTGGAATCAAAATATTCTGCTAAAGCGTAAAATAAGGTTTTTGACAACTTAGCCATTTAATTTAAATTTAATTATTGGTAAGTTCTAAGTAGGCAGGTGTTATATCAGAAGGCAGGTGATTAAATATTTTGATACCAAAACCAAAAGCACTTTTGTAGTACATACAAATTATATTTATATTTATTGCGAAGGTTTGTCTGATATGTAGCTTTATTTTTAAAGTTTATTTGTTATTTACTTAATGAATAATGAAATATCCAAAATATATACAAGTCATAGATGTATTTTCTTTGAACATATAGCTAACAGTTTCTGTTGAATATAAATCATACGTAGGTAAGCATCTTTTTTGTAAAATAAATGTTGACTGAACATTTTTGAAGTTTCTCCAGAACATTATACCATAAAGTTAGCAGTGGATAAACTTGGCCAATGTATGCAGCCCTAGGTGGCTAGGAAACTGAAATAACTTCCTTAAATCCACATTTAAGGAAGTTATTTCAGTAAGTACCTATAGCAAACAAATAATTAAAAACTAACTTCTGCTGCTTCGAAGTTTACTTCCAATACATTAAAATGATCCTAACATGAAACAGTCGATCTGTATTAAAAAGCTTAAGCTTAAGCTATGGTGTTCCAAGTCATGTATATGATGAAAATAATGACATTCGCCTATTAGAGGGTTATCTGCTAATTCAATCGCAAAACATCATGAAGTACTACTACTCATTTATTGTTTGCAGGAAAGCATAATAAGAGAACGTAGTCTTTAATATCTGAAATTAAAAAAGGTTGCCTTAATGTATACTGTGTTCGAAATTCTTACGTATAGAAATACTTATTATTACAGCTTGGTAGTTGAATATAAAGCAGTATTTTGTCAGAGTTATTAGATGAATGATCCAACCTTGCCCATGGTCTGCACGCCGACGGGCGTCATGCCCATGGCGGTAACGTTGATGGGCGTCTGGACGCGCTGCAGCAGGATGCACACCGCGCGTTGGTTGGGCAGATCCATGCTCTCCCACGGCATACAGTACACCGCGTCCTTCAGCTTGTCGCTCTGACATAAAAAATTAATTGAACCGAGACACCGTCTAAATAGAGTTCTAAATAGATATGACATAGTTAAAAGGAGTTGTATCATCAATATGTACAAGTAGTTTAATTGAAGCGGGCATCAACTTACTTCTGATCCAACGATTTCAAATGTTATCGAGAATTGGACAAGTTGATAAAATACAACTACCGTGAGCGGTGCATATCGTGCTAATGCATCAGGTTCCTGTAAAGATAAGTTCTCAAATTAAGTTAAATTAAGCCAACTACTAATCATAATTAGTAACAGTTAAGTACATGCCACAGCCAATTGGTTAATAAGCCGACATTTAATTGAATGACTAAGAACGATAGGCCAAATAGTCCAATACCCTAACATTAACTAGCTGTAAGATTAAACAAAGGAGATCGTCGGTTTTCGCCCCAGAACCAACAAACATAATGACGTAAATAATAAATTATTTTAATATTTTAAATATGTACTAGTTGCGAAAGTCTGTATTAAACGGATACCCTGCTTTCCGAAATTAACATTTAAAAGTACTTTATCAATTTCATTATCAAAATATGCTGCCATCTTTGCAACTAGAGTTGTCAACTATGCGAACGATGCATCATGATGTCAATCACTCGATTTTAATCGATTTTCGTATTGTAATAGTCTATCAAGAAAGTCACAAATATGGTGTATTTATTTGTGTATCTTTTATTATTCAAAAATCACGTGTTGCTAGTAGAAATAATTAATATTTAATTTCACGACGGATCGCGCCCAAGCGATTATCGCCGAGAAGTTAAAGTCGACCGTCAAATTCTACGACTATACATGTGCAAAGCACAAAAAATGTCATAGGATAGCCATTGGCATATAATATAAAATGTAAGTAAACACCAACAAAAGTTTTACCAAATGAATAAATTGCTGCACAATATTATGGCTAAGTTTTTAACACCGGCCCAAAATGGGCTGGCGTAGTGAAGCCCTGGTGCAATGTTATTTAATATTATTAAAATATAGTATTATTTAATTATTTATTTACTATAGGGTTAAATTATTATCTTTGTATTTTTATTCGCATTTCCCTTTTGAATGCTTTTTTTGTATTCATTTATAGTTTATAGTGTTGCTTTTTGTCCATTTATTTATATGTATTAGTTATTATAACCTGTATGTTTTCTTAATAATGAAAAATTAAATGAGAAATAAACAAAAAAAGTAGCGTTCCTGTCGCAGTGTTCCATACCCCAACACTAGTGATCACTTTGACAGATCACGGGGTTCTAGATGTGGAGGAATAGAGGAGGAGGAAAGTGGGTTTTCCTAGTAGGACCTCTTGCCAAGTGCGCACGGAGTACAGCACTGCTTAGTCCTTGGTTACTAATTTGTACCAGCTTACTCATTTAAATAACTAATATTAAAATGATTAAATTCCAAAAAAAAAATAAGGCAGTTAGGCATTATTTGGGACCAACAATATGGTCTTCTTTAAGGTTTACACAGGATTACACAATTTAAAATACCATTTAATATCTTCTATACAAAAGCGCAGTCTCACCCCAGAAGAGCATTCTAAGAGAAGAAGACAGCATGAAAATAACTGAAATAAATAATTCAGTCCGAGCATTGGTCCAAAGAACTCCGACAGGTCACCTGTAAAGCTGTAATAAAACGCGATAATAAACGGCATGTAAATTAATGTAGAATAAGCACTGAGTGGATTTGAATATTACATACGATAGAACCAATTAGATGGTGATATTCATAAGCAATCGACTTGCTTATTATCATTGCTTGTAATAATAAAATAAAATAAATTCTTTACTGCGACTTTCATTTCAATGTGTAGTGTTCGCATAAACTTTAGAAAACAATGTCTTACCTGACTATTAATTTGTGATGTTTGACAATATCTATAATTTTTGAACGAATTATTTTATTTTCTTGAAAATTAAATAGCCTGGCATTTATAACTTTATTACAGATATTTCCTATTACAGCTGTTTGATCTTTAGGCTGCGGGAGATTATATAGATTATATTTCAAAGTTTTAATGTGACCTATTATTTGAAATACCAAGAGGGACAGAAAAATGTCATTCACGCATACAACTATTGTGCAAACGTAAGATAGCCAGTAATTTATAAATATCGTCAGTAGGTAATGATCTTCAGGATTGTATCCAGGAACCGTGTAATATAAAGATAATTCAAGAGAGTAGTTCGCCGGTCGGTGGCCCGGAGTAACGCCATGCCTATAGTTGTTGTATACTGGCGACAGGTTGAACAGAGTCATTGCCCACAATACCCAAGTTGTCATAATTATGGTGAAGTAATGTGACAGTCGATTAACCTTGTTATTTATCTGTGAAATAAAAAGAATCATTAAATTTGCACCGTTGAATTTTTATTTTCCAAAATGTAATGTGCTGTCGAATAGTAATAGGTAATTAATGGATTATAATCTGTCAAGTGTCCGTGAGCGTAAGTACATGAGCGTGTCTGTGTTGGCAAATGAAAGAAAACAGTGCGATCAAAATTATGTACACACGGCGGCAGACCAACCTACCCAAAACTGTCCAATTTCTCCAATAAATATTGATCCTTATAACCAAACATTAAAGTTCAAAATTTATTGTAGAAATTTGACAGTTTTGGGTAGGTTGATCTGCCGCCGTGTGTACATAGGATCCGGAACAAAAATGCATAATTTCGAATGGACGTCGAATACTTTATGAATTTAATTTCAAAGGTTTTTCATAAAAATTTACTTCCACAAGAGTTTGAGACACAAAGAAATTTTTGAAGTGAAAACTTCTTTAGGCGGCTTTTAACGGCGTTGTGCACTTTTGGAATGGGTAAAAAATGTTAAACTCGCGTCAGGACACGTGACCGTCAGGCGCGTCGGGACACGTGACCTGATCGAAAATTCGTAAGACGGATGGAGAGTAGACAGCTGGCGCGGCATAATATAAATGTTTAATATAACTTAATATAACTTTTTAATGTAATATAAATTGTCATGTTTGTGTACGATAGCCCAATAAATAAATATTGTATTCTACCACATAAATGAGAGTACTTTTATACTGATAATTAAAGCAATTCGTGCAAAATTATTCCCTAACCATTCCAAAATATCAAAAATGCACAACGTTAATATTCAAGTTTTTTTGTCTTATCTTCGCCTACCTTCTAAATAATTAGTACTACATAATTATACTAGGCAAAATTTTGTGATGATCGTGATCGTGATCTACTTAATTCCAGCGGTTTGGGTTGCGCGAAGTTGATCATTCTTTAGTCAGTCAGTATCTTGAAGAAGAATAAGAGATGTCCACTCTTATAACACAAGAAATTGGGATACATTAGTAATACCAAGAACTAGATTAAAGAAAACTGAAAAACAAGGGGAAGCTATTAAAATCTCCTTATACGACGCCTTGCCACAAGAAATAACGGAGTGATCGTTTTGAACTTCAAGCAAAATTGTTTTTCGAAAGCAATCCGTTTAAAAGTGTTGATTATACCTTACTTCACTCAGTTACGACAGAATAAATGTTTATTCGCTCAATAACTTCACTTATTATTCTATTGTTGTATGTACGTGTTTAAATAATTTTATTCAATTCAATTTATTTATTATTGACATTTACTTTTTATTATTGAAATATTTTTATATTTTTAAATTGGCCAACTAGCGGCCGCCCGCAGTTTCACCCGCGTGGTTCCCGTTCCCGTGGGAACATCGGGATAAAAGTATCCTATGTGTTAATCCTTGGGGAGTAAGGAGAGATCGGAACACTATCTTCACCGGCCCTATTGTCAACCCCACCTGCACGCGCCGGACGGCGGCGGCGACCAAACGATTGCCGTGGTGCTCCCTGCTAGAGAACCAACGGGGCAATGGCGACCGAGAAATGGTGGTATAACCATACATACCCGTTGGGGCGACCTGTACGGAAGAGGCGTCAGAAACCTTGGGGCCCAAATAGCCCCTGTAAGTTCTGGTGCAGAAGGCAACGGGAAACCATTTCACTAATTTCCCACGAGAGTCATGAAAAGATGGAATAAGAGTAAACGTGTGCCTAGCGACCCAAGCAGCGACCGGTGCCCTGAGTTGTCCGGGAATCAGGGTGTGAAGTTGGTTACTGGCCATGAGGTAGCAAGCGACCAGGTGCCCCATGGAAATTACGCCACTGAAAGAACTATGTCTTAGACCACTAACTCGAATGCTGTAATAGCGCCATTACGGGACTGAGTGAGACATATTGGAAAGAGAGCATATAATCCAGGTATATGCTCCAACAAGCGCCGCTACTGAGGAAAAAATTAAGGAGTTATATAACCAGCTTGAGGTCTGTATTAACAACATCCCAAAAAGAGAAATACTGATGATTATCGGTGATTTCAATGCTAAGGTAGGAGCCACTGTTCTGGATGTGGGTTTGCGAAATATCGTGGGTCTCTATGGTCTTGGTTGCAGGAACAGCAGAGGAGAGCGGTTAATTCAGTTTGCAGCATATAACAACTTTACTGTAATGAATACTGTCTTCAAACATCACCCCAGAAGGCTGTATACCTGGACCTCTCCAAATGGAGAGCACCGCAACCAGATCGACTACATATTGATCAGAACAAGATGGAGGAGCTCGATAACCAACGCACATACACTGCCGGAAGCCGACATCATGTCTGACCACCAGCTACTATTATGTAACATGAAAATTAGACTCCGTAGACCCATAGTCAGGAAAACGACTAAACGCGTGGAAGTCATCGATAAAGACTCGTTTGTCAAGTCGCTTCAAGACAAAGAACAGTCCTGGTACAAAAACTGTAACAAGTAAGAAAGCGTCGATCACCTCTGGGAGTCAACGGTGAAACTTATAAAAGATGCTGTGCACGAATCACAACCCAAAATAAGATCCAATAAGAGGCAGCACTGGATGTCGACTGATACATGGGACTTGATCAAGAAACGTAGTGAACTTAAAGCTTGCGGTGCCAAGTTACAAGAACTGAATGCCATGAATTCAGTCATACAAGCCGCTTGCCGTAGTGACTGTAATACCACGCTACGATACAATCCGTATGTGATGAGGTTCAACCGAACGGCATTCTCAAAAGGCAGAAAAAAAAGATCTACACATGAAAATAAAACTTATAACCCGTCAGTTCAAACCAAAGACTTGGGTCATTGAGAATGCGGCTGGTGACACCGTCACAGAGATCAACGAGATAGTCAACGCAACTAGTGCATTAGAGACAGACGTCTGCTGAGAATCCCGTGGACCGCGCACCACACCAAAGTCTCGATCCTAACAGATCTTAACATCAAAGAGTGATCATCGTCGACTGTGCAAATACGAATCCTCAAGTTCTTCGGACACATTACCCGTAACGAAGACTCCATGGAACGGCTGATGGTGCAAGGAAAAGATAAGGGCAAGAGACCTCGCGGGCGCTCTCCGACACGGTGGACAGACCTCATTAAATCTGTGACGAACTCAAAAATTAACGTTTGCTCTCACTCTGCCAAGCATCGGGACACATGGCGACGCATCACGAGGGAAGCGGTGAACGGGAAAATGACCAAGACGTGACCACGACCACTTTGTCAAGAGTGCACGACTAGGAAGAAGATGTGTTGATCCAGGTTATAAACTATCTGTATGCCGAATTTCATCCAAATCCATCCATCCGTTGCAGCGTGAAGAAGCAACAAATATACACACATACACACAAACTTTCGCATTTATAATATTAGTGTGATAAATGATTCTAATTCTGATTCTGTTTCTGAAGATGACGTGGCGTACCTCTGAGTCAGTAAAATGGTTTCGAATGCAAAATCCCTTATAAGTAACTTTAAGATTACACAATTATTTTAAAGTACGAGTAAATAACGTAGAACTATTTGAGAAAATACGTACAAAACAAAGCCTAACAAAACAAGTTAAAGACTTACAAAAACGAGATTTGCATCTAGAATATTTAAAATTATACTCGGTAAATATGCACTAAGTATCACATTTTGGCACTTAATCTATCACGTCTCTAGTTATATCCAATTAGGTATTGCATGGTGAATAGACATGAATTGAACCAACCTCATTATTATAATAACCAATATCTTTGAAATGGATTAAATGAATTTTCTTGATTAAATTATATGTTATAGTTCCATATTCTTTATTAAACGGCAGAGAAACCCTGTACTGCAACGAAAACAATATACAAGTATAATAAAAAAAAAAACTGGGCATGTCAAGGGGTCCCTCGTCCCCATGGGAGGGGTTTCGAAACAAGCCCGTGGATTTTTTTCAACACTTTTTCAAATTGTAATTTGCTCGCAACAAAATTTGCGTAAAATTCTATACAGAATGTTTGGTAATGCCTGTATAATCCCGAATATGGCAGATAGGGTTCATAGAACCCTGGAAAATTATGAACATAACTGAAAAGCTCCACATGGCCGAGATATTGAGGTACTTTCTTACTAAGTAAAACTGTAATAAAATAAATTTTAGATTTTTATGGAAAATTAAATCTACGTAAATATGATTTTGCATGTTATCACAGTGTTCTCTTAACATAGCCATGCAACAAAGTATAATACTTTGTTTCGGGAATATACACCTATTACCAAACATCCTGTATAACCATTATTCCTACCCTTATTAGAATTAAAATGTACTTATTATGTTACAAACCAGTTTTGCCGTGTTCAGTGATCGGAATGAAGGGGGCTAAAATACCTAGTTTCCGACAAGACATGACTAAGAGTGGTAAAACCACCAATATGTCATTACAAGACTAAAAAAAAATAAACTAATAAACTAATTAATATTTTTAAAAACCTAAAGCTGATAGCCAAAAAAAAGGCTATTAAGATGGTTCACTACGCGCTATGTCAATCGATAGTTGAATTCTGCATTACTTCTTGGGGTGGTGTAGCAAAAACTCACCTAATTCATCTGAAGAGAGCCCAAAGAGTTGTTCTGAAGGTGGGTGCAGCTCTCCCTTATCGCTTTCCCACTACTGCACTTTATAAGAAGTGGGAGGTCGTCTCAGTAAGGAAAACATTCATTCTCCAGACTGCCCTTAAGCACCACTCTCAGCTAAAGTACGACCCCGATCTTCGTAGGGGTAAGCGCAGGAAGACTAATGTCTGCTACGTTCCGGCACATAAAACTAGCCATTCCCAAAATTCACTTTCTTAGCCCTTTTATGTATAACAAATGAAACCAAATATTGTCTATTGATCCTCTTCATAAACCAACATGCAAAAGGCTAATTATAAATTGGCTCAAATCACGGAACTACGATGATACTGAAACCTTCCTCCGCCCTTTAACGTAAACATTATTTGTTACCCAATTTTTTACTTGTTTTTTTTAAATTTTGTTTTTACTTATTTAAACTCATCAAATTAACCTTGCCTGCAACCTCACACCCTCAACACCATACTCCACTACAGCTAACTCATTACACAAGCACTACACACCTACTCACACTCGCTTTACACCACTATTATCTCCACATGTTTTCACACAATGCTAGTACCTAGATTGTAAAAGCTAAAAGCTTCATTATTATAATTTGATTATACCACATAACTTCCGCGGAGTGGGGCACTGGTGCATGTAATACGGGTTTTTTTTTTAAAACCTATCTCAGGTACCAGTCTCTCACATAACATATTAAAATTGTTAAACTAGTTTAAGAATAAATAATTAATTATTATAATTGTTAAACTAGGTTAAGAATAAATATTTAATTATTATAATTATTTGTATGTATGAACTTGTAATAAAAGAATCCACCATTATTTCACATTAATATCCGACATTACATTACCATGTGAGAGAAAATAAATGTTTTTTATTATTATTTATTTTCTCTCATATAAATTTACATTTTTAAATATTTTCTAAAAAAAAAACATTTAAAAAAGTAAAAAAATAGGTGTTAATTTATATCGAATCCCGGATCCCGGAATAGTTTCACTTCTTGGTAGTTTGTACTAACATGAAATTACTCGTATTGCTGTATTTTATAGCAATTCGTCCGCATGTAAAAAAATATGATATTGAATTGAACATGTAAATCTATCCAGGATTCGATAAAAATAAATTAACACTTTGGTGGTTTTGACCGCTCTTCTTGACGTCAACCGCTTCATTCCGATCACTTTGCCTCGTCGGGCGACTCTCCTCTGGCGATCGCGAGCCAACCTTTCGACAGAGAAGGGATCGGTACTAAATTTTTTGTGGGTATACCTCCCCTCCCCTCTCCGAGCTTTTAGTAGCAGGACGAAGGAAGAGAAGAAGAGTCCCATATAACCCGGGGTTGCCCCTAGCCCCGATGTGTGAGAAAAGCATTTTACCTTGTTAAAAAAAATGTTTGTGATCAGGGTGCCTAGTGTGAGTTTTGTTTACTATCCGTATTCATCGATTACGTTTACGTTTACGAAAATTAGTATGGCATTTTAGCAGCGCTTCCTGGCGACAAACGAAAAGAGTTTAAATTTGCCATACAAATTCTCGTTTTCGTTAACGTTAACGATTGTCGAATGAAACTCGCACTTGGCACCCAGATCACCAACCTACATTTGCTAGCGTGGTGATTAAGCGGTTAATTGAATTATAGTGATGGAGACTTACTAATTCCCTATTTCAGGACTCCATGAAAAAAATGAATTCACGATCACGATTGTAAACAGTGGTTCTATCCAATATCTTACTTAACCATAATTAAATAGATATACTTACCCATGTCATAAGGGTCAAAGAAATGGTAATTATTTTATCACCTAAATCGACAAAAGTTAACGTATTAAAGTTTAGAAATAAGTAGGAGACAATTGCTATCGAAATGAAAGATGTCTGAAATTTCAAGTAGCACAGGTACAGCCACCGGGCCCCGCGCCGCTGAACATCCCCACTAAGCACTTCGGTCGGCCAGGCGCCCAGAGTCATCAGGAAGAATCTGACAATCTTCATGTGTGTAAGAGACAGAGGATCTGATGCCCTGTAATCGCGTTGTAAAACGAATGTGATAAATAAACTTGGTTATTAGTTACGTAAATTAAAAAGAGCCAGTATACTTGTGCTTACATTTAGAAAAAATAGTAGGGGGATACAAGTGGGTAGCTACTACGGTACTGTGCTGCGGGCTATGGCTGCGTTACGCTACGGAAGGTCACACGCCTGCTCTACTACCAACTTTTTGTCAAATTTCCTCAATACACTATGAACTTTATGTATGATATAATATAATATGTATAATTTATAATAAGGTTGAATATTTCTTGAATAAATTTGACAGTTTGTACTTATTGCAACTTTCCATGAAGCAGATTATTTTAAATATAATGCTAAATGAAAGTTCACCTTTGATAATATTACATACTCATATGTATAGCTTCATAATGTAACAGAAAATAATTGGAAGAAGGGCTACTATGAAAATGTCGGTATCGAACTTCGTAATCTATTTAAAATATCACGGAGTTAGCTAGCGCTCTAGACTACATTTTCCCGGCTATAAATCATTTGGTGTCATAGAATGTTAGTGATTAGTTCTATTAATTAACCATCTCGATCTCGATCTTGAATAGAAACTATAGTTTTAGATTGATCTTTACTTGATTTTCAGCATGCGAAGAGGAAATAGCCGTCCTTCTTTTGTTACAATAAAAGACTTCAACGACATGTTAAGAAAAAGTTTTAACATTTTATGTTGTTATACGGTAAACAAGACATTGAACAATTAATTTAGAATACTACATTATGTTTTTCAACTTATAGTTCTGTCTTCAAGTACCTATATAGTATGTATGTAACTATGTACTCGACGGGTCATCTTGCTTGATACAGGATAGGAATCATAATAATACTAGCTGACCGGCGGACTTCGTACAGCATTGACAGTTTCCATGACAACAAAACAAACAAATCATTCGTCCGCTAAAGAACACCCTACAACCGCCACCTACCGGGTACAATTGTAAATCTCAACCATTCCCGAATCCACTTGAACACACACAGAAAATTTCATCCGTTTCAGCTGTTTAAAAGGAATTCAATAACATACACACGCACAGAAGATTTATATATAAAGATAGTATATTCACAACAATATAATTGCGTCATTTCAATCGTGTAGTTAATATAACAAAGTAAAGCATTAGAAAAGACAAAAAGTTGAAAAAATTCCATGAGCAACAACAATATTTGCGTAAAGTTATACGTAAATAATCATAAAGCATTAGAGTTAGTTATGTGTCGTTTTTTTTACGTGACGAAAAAGCCAAAATGATAGCACGTTTTAGAGAAACAAGTCTGTTTAAAGTGCCGATTTCGACTGAATTGTCCTGGACTGGACTATTTCTTTACAAAAATTAATCTGTAATTTTGCAAAGTTATTCGACATTTCATTTGTCATATACGAGTATTGCGATCATTTTCTGTAAACTCAGAATTGAAATCTGAAGTGGTGATGCCAGGCGTACAGCGTAGCGGCGCGCACCGGTCATTCATCTAACTACATAAAAAAGCAATAAAAACACTTTATTTAATTTTTTTATGTATTTTTAAATTTGGTGACCATGTGCCTCGAAGCCAGGCTTCATCGACGGGCCTACCTTATTAACAACTTTTATATTTTCATTAAAATTATTATGCTCGTACTTCGCCTGAATGTTGTATAAGTTTAGTATCAAGTTGCATTAATTCATCGAATTAAGAATGTTCGATGTTAGTAATAGACTCCCAGAAACGTATGATCGACACTGTCATTCTAATTGCCCGTATAACATTGTCCTGTCCTTTACATTGTCCAATTGCTAGTCTTTTATTAATTATCAAATGACAGTTTAATATTCTAAGAATTATTAAAGACCTAATAATTTATTCTTTTTACCATGTAAGTACCTATGTCTGAGGGACATGAACAAGGTATTTATTTTTTACGGGTCAAACGTTTTTGCTTTAACACTAGAATGCATAGTGCGAGTTTTATTTACCATTCGTTTCCATTTGAACACTACAGAAAACGAATTTTTTTTTCATTTCTTTTATTTACCATTGAAATCGAGATTTTGTATAGCAAAATTTTAACTCTCCTCCTTTGTCGCCAGGAGGCACTGCTCTATCTCATACCATGGACTAAATAATACTATTTGTATCGGCTGCCGGGAAGGCAAAGCCGATACAGCGACGGGAGCTGAAGGATTAAGGAGCTGAGGAGGGATGAATGATGATATTTGGGACTTACTTGGCGAGCTGGTGTTGACGGCGTAGCCACGACACGACTGTCGTGGGGATGGAGCTGAACTGGTAGACGTCGCTTATTATTTCGCGTACACACACACACACACACGCGCACACGTACTATATGAAGGGGTGTACCGGCCGGTAGGCAACTTACGAGTAGTTCTAGAAGGTTCTTGAGCGGAGAGCTGATCGAATCGGCTTGTGCTGAACGACGCGACGTCACGGGCGGACTGATCGTTGTAGACTCCATGCCCCGAAATGCACGCCGCACGTCCATGGAGCTGAGTGAAGGTCGCGCGGTCCAATCAACACATTCGCTCCGCTGTCGGCTTGTGCGGCGTATCTTTTATTTGAATGAGTGAACAGCGATTGAGACCGTCGCGTTTCTGGCGCGAACATCCTGGGGGGCCCGAGGTAGACCCTCCTCTTGAGCTGAATCCAATGGCAACCTGGCTATCTTGAGCACAGGTCTGCGTAGATATCCATGAGCTTTGTCCAGATCCACAACTCGGATCACTCCATCCTTGCCAGGTATTGTGCGGGCAATTTGACCCAGTTTACATTGGAGCGGTGGCAGGCCATCGTCTTTGATGAGTACGAGTTCGCCGACTTGAAGAGGTGAGGAGGGGGAGAGCCATTTGGAGAGGGTTTGAAGGGGAGGTAGGATCTGTTCCACAGTATCCAAAAGCGCTGAGAAAGAGCCTGTATGAGCTGAAAACGTCTATGAGCTGATAATGGCCTGTCATCAAAAGACGGCTCGGGCAGAGCTGTGAGCGGACGGCCAATAATAAAATGACCAACAGTTAAGGACTCAAAGTCAGAGGGGTTGGACGAAATTGGGCAGAGGGGTCTAGAGTTAAGTACAGCTTCGATTGGTGCCAGAAGTGTGCTGAATTCCTCAAAAGTAAGGTGTTGTTCACCAACCACGCAATACCCAACTAACACAAACTTGTGGCATACAGGGTCCATAGCGTATCAAATTGTAACTGTGGTGGCTAAAGGCAAGGTCTATAGCGCGCTATAGAACCCTAAAGCAGCAGATATAGCGCTAAGTGGGCACATCGCATTATAGGTCTATAGCATATTCGATTGTGCTTCAAGATGAAAATTGCAGCTTCTTTGCCATCTGAACAATGAATGACTGAGTGAACGAATTCGTCGTTGTTATAATGCATTCAATTCGATCAGTTCAGATGGTATTGGAATTTTTATGTCATCAATTATTTTAATAATGTAAGAATGTTCATTTCAAATATTTTGCATTATGTGCATCTTAGAGAAATGGGAACATCATTTTACTGTCAAATATGTATATGTTTTCTTTCAATATTTTTGCGCGCCATTGATTTAATGACATAGAATAATCTTTTAACAAAAACTATAAGTATTAATATTAACTAAATTTTCAAAAAAAGAAGTGGTGTATATATATATATATATATATATATATATATACACCACTTCTTTTTTTGATATATATATATATTCTTTATTGCACATAAACACAAATACAGAGAATAGTTTACAAACAATGGTGAGCAAAGGTGGACTTATCTCTAAAAGAGATCTCTTCCAGCCAACCTAAGGTGGAATGGGAGCATCATGTTTAAGAGGAAGCGACAAAAGTGCAAACAAAAATATCTTAACTATGAATAACAATATTATGTACATACATACAACACATATGCTACGATATTCTTAAAACTACATAAACATACATAATAATACTACATAAATATGAACATATACCTACATATAATAATAATAGTAATAAATATAAATATAACATAGTGTCTATCATTGTTTCATTGCGATGACATAAGTGATAGAAAGTGATCCTTGACTTTCTTTTTAAAGGATGTAATGGACGAACTATCCTGGATGTCTGTAGGAAGCCTGTTCCATAGCTGCGCTGCTCTGACCGTAAATGAATTTAGGAGGAAGTTAGTATTGACAATAGGAATCTCAAGCGTCTTCGTTATACAGGCACGTCTTGAGCGGCAAGGTGGGGGCAGGAGTTGGAAACGGGAACGAAGGTAAGAAGGAGAATTTGGGTCATTAAGGATGTTATAGAGATTGGAAAGGATGTGCACATTACGGCGATGTCTGATCGGTAGCCATTTTAATTCAGTACGAAAGTGTATCATCTCGTATTGTTCATAATTTGCTGGATAAATTGTAAATGTATTCTATCAGTCGCTAACTATTGCACAGTTGCACAATTATGGAAATAAACAGTCGGCTTTATCAAACGCCATAATAAAAAAATGGCGACATCGAAATGTGTTTGTTGGTTCCAATTTCCACCTGTTTGTTACTTCTCTGCGGGTCAAAGTGATAAAAATCACTGTGTTACCGTCATAAAGTCTAATCTGGGAGCATATGAGTGATTATAATAAACTAAAGTTTAATTAGGGGAAAATTGGACCTTGTTTATAACTTGTAGTATCATATGACATCTTTCTGGGTATTATATAAACACTTAAGTGGTCTAAAAGTGAATATTACTTCCTAATGAAATGGTTGTACAGCAATGATACTTGCCACTGTTTTGCGATTGTCAGATCTTCAAAAGGTATTATTAGATCAATCTTACCACTTTTAGTGAATTATGACTCTCTTATAGCATTGTGAGATTTAAAAAGGTATCAAAATTAACTACTGTGTCACTTTAAGCGGCGTTATCAAAAATATGCCACTTAAAGTGGTTTTTATAGGTTGCACCCATATTTTCCACTCATGAGCAACAAGATGCTGCATTTTCCACCAATATAGAAACTTTATGGACCTGTGAGTTACAAGATAAGCTGCAATATTCACTAATGTGTTAGTTGGGTAGAGCAGTTGCTTTGTTAATTTTATGTTGATTTCATGTAACGCGCCCGAATCATGGTCCCTTAGGGACATTTAGTAGCCACGTAATGTGCTGACCAGCGAGCTTGTGCGCAATCACATCATTATTTGAGGCGATAAAATTTTCAATGAGCTGATTCCTAGCGCCTACATAATTGGTACCTCAGTCTGAGCAGATGAGAACCGGGGCACCACGGCGAGGCATGTGATAAGAGCAGATACGGCCTCTAAGTGAACGGCCTTCGTTGAGAGGCAAACGAATATACAAAAATAAGCTTTTAGAAGTTTAGCGTTACGTAGAGTACTAGATTTTACGAGAAATGGGCCGGCAAAGTCGGTTGAGACTTGACTAAATACGGGCTGAGGCGTGACTTTATCAGCTGGCAAGTCAGCCATGAGCTCCCCGCTTGCGGTTGAACCCGGTATCGAAAGCACCTAATGCATTTAAATACTCGGTGTCTAATACGGCGCGCGGACAATATCCAAAATTGTTGGCGTAGAATAGTGTGTAAAGTGTGCCAGGGTGGCAGTGTATTTTGTGGTAGTGGTCGACGATGAGGTCCACAAGTGGGTTAGAGCTGGGAAGTAAGAGCGGATGCTGAGCGTCATACCTGATAGACGCATGGGAAAGGCGTCCACCAACTCTCAGGAGCTTGTCTTTAATGAAAGGTGAAAGCTGCTGGAGTCTGACGGAACAAATTTTGTTAATTTGGAGGCGATAATATCCTCTGCAAACTCATTATGCTGAACACTGCGTATCCAGTAAAGTAGGGCCTCCCTCCGTTCACTTACGGACAAGGGGCCCGAGCGCTGTGAATCTGGGTTGTGTGTACAATTATAAATAAATCGTCTTATGCAAACTGTCACTCCGACGAGCTTATCAAGTGAGCTGAATCGAGTGAGCAGATCAAAATCCAGACCGGGTATCGTTATTAGCGACGGAATGTGTTTAGGCTTAAGGCCTGATAGGGCATGATGGCCCAGAGCTGAGGGCATCGTAGATCATGTTTCACAAGGCTGTTTGAGCCATGTAGGAGACCACCAAAGGTCGTGAGCGGACAGAGATTGCGCAGACATTCCTCTGCTTGCGCAGTCTGCTGGGTTGAGCTCTGAAGGTACATGTCGCCAGGTACATGTGGGTGAGTTTGAGCTGATTTTAACCACCCTGTTGGCTTCAAAGGGTTGAAGACGGTGAGACGATGTATTGAGCTAGGCAAGGACTATCGTACTATCTGACTAACATGTATGTTGTTGTATATTAATATCAGCTGATAATTGAGCTGAGACACGGTTCATGAGCTGAGAGAGTAGGGCGGCGGCCGACAACTCTAATTTGAGAATAGTGAGGTGATTTTTAATTGGGGCGACTCGCGACTTGGCGACAATCAAGTGTACGTTAGTATCTCCGTTAACATCGAGCTCATGGACATATATGACTGCAGCAAACCCGGATTCAGAGGCGTCTGCGAACCCGTGAAGCGAGTATGCATTCGTTTCCCTCGGTACAAATGTGCCGAGAGAAACGAATGTTTGATCATTGCGGTAAGTCCTCTGAGATGAGATGCCACTCTGTATGTACTTCAGTGGGAGTGAGTCATCTCATTCCAGTTTCAGTAGCTACAACTGAACTGAAGGAGAAGCTTTGCGCGGAAGATACCGGGAGAGACCCAGCCGTTGAGGTCATAAAGCGAGGCCACTGTGCTTAAAATGGACCGCTTTGTAACATGTGTTATGAGAGGCAGAGAGATACGGTAAGTGAACTCGTCTGACTGAGGGCTCCACTGTATACCTAAGACTTTGATAGACGTGGAGTCTGGGTTAATATCGAAGTCCTTGGGCATGTTACATTGGTTGTCGGGGAATCTTTCGAGAAGTTTAGGCGAGTTAGATGTCCATTTACTGAGCTGAAAGCCACCTTGGGCTAGTAGACTTATTAACTCGGCCTGGAGTTCTTGGGCGGATTCTATTCTGTCATGACCACACAGAATGTCATCTACAAAAATAGATTTGCGTAGAACTTGAGCGGCTTTAGGGTAGCGATGACCTTCATCATCAGCTAGTTGAAGTAACGTGCGGATCGCATGATATGGACTTGATCTTATCTGTGAGCAACGGTTGATCCGGTGAGGATCGCCACAGTATGAACTGATACCGTCTCAGATCTGGGGTTACCAGCACGTTTCTGAACATCCTCTGGATGTCAGTACTAAAAACTACTAGGTAAGTTCTAAAGGACATAATAATGTCAATAATGTCCTGTTAAAAGGCGGGGCCTGTGTGTA